>PVJX010018210.1:0-36942 GCA_004027295.1 Dolichotis patagonum
ACACGTGCTCCCACCAAGGCCCTTGAGCTCACCATCCCCCAACTACAGTGTGAGTGTGAGTTGGACTAGCCCTGGAAGGAGCACCACAACTGCAAGTCGGACCAGCTCTGGTGAGAGTGCATCTGGTTCCAGACTTCCATCCATGTTTTTCTTTTCTTTCTCTTTTTTTTTCACTTAGTTTCTTCCTGAGTCATGAGAATCCCTCTCCTTTCATCTGGTATTCTCCATACTATTAAATTCTAGCATCTGAAGTTTTTCTCTCAGAGAGGTTCTTTACCTTGCTACTTATGTATCCACCATGTTGCTGCTCCCCTGTGTGTGTCTTTTTGAGGCAGAGTTTTACTATGTAATTCAGGCTGAACTTGAACTCACATTGTAACCTAGAGTAGACTCAAATTCATGATTTTTGGTGATCCTCCTGCCTCAGTCTCCTGAGTGATTCTAAGTGCTCACCACTATGCCTGCCACAAATATGATTTTATGCCAAAAGCATATACACAACACAAATAAATGAAACACAAATAAATGAATGGAGAAAAACTCAAGTGATGAAATTCTTGTCACCTTTTGGGTATAGGCAGTGGGCTTATGCAAAACTCAAAAGGAGTAAAGAAATCTCATTTGACATTCAATACATACCTTATCGGGGAACATTTTTTACTTAATATATTCACATGTAAATTCCAGACTACAGTTTCCTTTTTACTGTCTATAAATCCTGGTTATTCTCCAATTCATCATTAGCAAGTGTAATAAAGCCAACCCCAGAATCTTCAGTAGATGGTAAACATACTACTCATGTGATATAGTGTCATGTGCCTGGCCAAGTTATAAGCTAATAACTTACAACATCTTGAATTTTACCAAACAGTAAGTTTCCTGTGGGCAGATCTGAAGTCAGATATGTCACATTTTTCACATAACAAGGATATCTAATTATTAGTAGACCTAAAATTAATTTGTTGCAAAGAAACTAAAACTTGTACAAATAATATATAATACAGTATCCTCCTTTTCCCCATGAGTGAAAATTTATATCCTGCATACTGTATTTTCTTGTTCACAGTTTTGCCATTAGCTTTCTCATTAGATGCTTAGGCAACATTTTCACAAAGAACTATTATAAATAATTCCACATTAAAAGAATCTGGTGAGTGGAAAACTATCTGTGTTATGGCAATATAGAATTATCAAGGTGGAAGAGATTCTTGTTAAAGAAGTAAATAGAGTAAGTACTGAAATCTTAAAATTCCAAATGGAATTCCTTAACTCAAGACATTGAAATATGACTCAAATTCTACTTAAATATCACAATATACTTCATTTTACAAGTGATTTACTTTCATCATCCAAAATCTGCATGTGTCTACGAGTACAAATATGGGAATATGTACATAATTCAATACGATACGTAAAATAGACATTAATCAGGCTTATCAAATTGTATTATCTTACAAATAAAATTGTGTTGATTTAAACTTATATACTCAAATCTTGAAAAATTTACTGAAGCATTAAAAACTATTTTTCTCCAATTATTTGGCACATTTTTTGAATTGATTACTAAGCTCTTTATAAAAATAGTGTATATTAATGATGTTATTTCTATCATTTTCCTGAAAATATTTTTCCAAACTCCAGTAAGTATTTAATTACAATATTTTCATAATGTGATATAAAGTATTTTACACAAATCAATTGCTACTGCCTTCAGATCTACAAACTGTCAAAAAGGACAGTCAGGACATATATCTCTTTGATTTTCCTTTCTTGGGATTTTGATATTTGTGTTTGAATATAAACCTCAGTATCTCTGATCTGTATAAAGCTAATCTTATGTTGCCGTTAAAGTAGATTGCAAGAGACGTTGACAGTTCAAAAGGCCTAATGACCAGCTGGAAAACAAAATTTCATGTTGTCAAAATGGTAAGTTTGCCAGTTTTATATTCCATTTATTTGCTATAACCATGAATGCCAAAATCTTGTTTTAAAATAAGCAGCCTGCTAAATTTTTGAACTTGGAATGTAAGAGAATATAGTCTCTTGTTCTTATCCCAAAGACTAAGACTTTTATTCCATAATTTGAGAGTGTAATTCTTAATCACTTAAATTCATACTGAATTTATAGAATTTATTTTTGCCTTAAACTTATTAAAAATGTAATATGTACTAATATGAAAAGACATATTAATATAGTTGTGCATGAAACATTAAAAAATAAGTCTGTGATCTAAAGGGGTAAATCAAACCAGTTATTCACCTTTTAGAATCTCCCACCCCCAAAGTTTTAAAGAAATATTTCACTTTACTAATAGTAGTGCCAGAAAAATACTAATAATATCATGATGTGCTTTTTATTTTACTTTTATTAGTACATATTTGCAGTGCATAATGATTGGATTCACTCTAGGAAATTGGTACATATACATAACTCATCTCAATTCCATTTTTTCCTTTCGATATACACCTCTTTTGTTTTGTCAGCATCAGATTAATTTTCTCATAAGACCTTATAAAATTATCATATATACTTACATATATATAAATATATATTGAAAGCCAAACTAATAGGCCAAATATATAAAGACAACTGTACTAAGTCAAGGTACACCTTTAAATAGATTATTTGTCCTAAATTACTATAATTTTGTCTCTTTTTTCTCTTTTTCCCTGTTATCTTTCTTTTAGTAAATTGTATAATATATATATATATATATATATATATATATATATATTATACATTTTTCATGTCAGATAATCCATACAATATTTAAACTTTTTTGTCTGATTTACTTCACTTAACAGTATGGTGTCAAGATGATTTTTATTTTAAGAATTTCTTGAAAAATATCTCATTTGCTTCTCATAAGAATTTAGTGATATGGGGTTTCCAATCCTAGACTCTTTCCACTGATATCAGAATGCAACTAATTGGGAGAAAAGTAATCATCTAATATCTTCTTTCTCCTAAAATCATGAACTGTTTTCACCAATTCCTCTAAATTTCATTGCATTCAAGTTAAACCTATAGATTTAGACAGTTGACAACAATCTTATTTCCCCATCTACAATGTTACTAACAATCTTACGTCTCTTGCCAGTTAATAACAAGAGTAGTAGCAATGCCTAGAGTTTACTGAAAACTTACTTTGTGCCAAGCAGTGCTTTAAATACTTCATTCATTTCTATTTATTTTATAAGCCTGATAACTTTATGAGCTCTAACACATTTTTTATCCTAATTTTAGAGAGAAGGAAATGATAGGATTAGTCCAACTCCACTGTATTAGTTAGAGCTCTCTACAGGGTCAGAATCAAAAGAAAATATAAATATAGTTATGTGAATTAATTTATTTGATAGGTTTACAAGATCAGAGGTGGGGAAGTCCAAAATGGATATCTATGGATCAGAGGCAGGTGAATCCGCAATGGTCATCTGTACACTGGAGAACTTGAGGATCAATAACTGTTCATTCCATAAAAAAGGAAGCTATAGAGCAAAAGAGATCAGGGATGCAGAACAAATCCAAGGTCAAAGTTCTGGAAACTCACTAGGCATTTATTCACTGTAGGAGACACTTGTTTTCACAATATTATTAGGTTTAGTTTTGTTTTGTCTTGTTTTGTTATATTTCCCTATGTCTGATGGTATGGACTGCTATTTTGAAGATAATTGGATACATTATATTAGCCACTGTTGATTTCATATTATCTAGCTTTGAAGTCCTTTTTTAAAATTTATTTATTTTAAAAGAGGGTAAAACTAAACATAACAAAACAGAACAGAACTGGACATAAGAAAGCATAAATTTCAAAGCTAGACAACCAGAGATCTTCACTATCTGTCATATTGTCTCTTGTTTTCGTACAAGTGGTTATCCATATCTTTGCATACAGGGAGCTCATACTAAATAACATAGCCAATCTTCTCACAAGATGTCCAATTCACTGGCTCCCACTTGCCAAGTGCGAGGGAGGGGGGACGACACAGCACGGGGCACAGGACGACATGAGATGTTTGACTCTCAGTTCACGTGCCAGCAGGCTGACAGTCGCCCCCCAGAGAGGGGAGGAGCTCCTTGTTCTCCCAGCATCCCAAGTCAACCTCATGGTGCAGGTCCCGAGGCACCAGGGTCTCTCTCCTGTAGGCCGCCGAAAGTCTGCCACATTCACAAGCTATTTCTTTCTGATGAATTGAGCATTACATTTACAAAGTTCTGAAATGGCCAACAGGCCACAGAAAGAATTGTCTTTAGCCTCCTGTTTGAAACCAGCAGCTACAGCAATCTGCTGGCCTTGCTTCAGGGCCACTTCTACTGCATTTGAAAATCCTAGATCAAGTTACTATCTTCTCTCATATTCCTTAATTCATCTTCCCTTTTTAAAATTTCATTTCCACTGTCCCCTGTTCCCTTCATTATATCTAGATACTCTTTTGAAAAAAATAATCTGACAACAGAGCTTCCTAACTTAAAGCCTCCTAATGTCTCCCCACGAAATTTACAATTAAAGCCAACAGTGGAAAAATTGACAAGGTCTTAATGATGTAGCTTCTTCCTATTTCTCTATTCTTAGCTCCTTTAAATTCTCCCTCATTATATTCTATATCATATTTCTAAGAACAAACTTATTTCTTAGAAAACAAACATTTCTTTTTCAGGGGCTTTGATTTAAAGTTCTGTTTGAATAACTTTTCTATCAAATCTTTGTATGGCTGATTTTTCTCCCATTTGAATTTTCAATTCAAATGTCATTTCCCTTAAAAGACTTTCCCCAACCACCCTAGATAAACTGGTCAATTACTCACCTTTCATTAAAGCAAACTACTTCTTCATATGTACATGTTTTCCTCAGATCACTCTCTTTTTATAAGAAAGCCAGGCATTGGATTATGGTCCAGTATAATCCATTATGAACTGGGCTTGATGACACATGTCTTTAATTACAGCACTCTAGAGGCTAAGGCAAGAAGATTGCCATGAGTTCAAGCCAGCCTAGGTTGCATAGTAAATTCAAGGTCAGCCTGAACTACAGAGGGAGACCCTGTCTCAAAAAACAAAACAAATAAAAGCAACAACAGAGAAAAAAACCAACAAGAATGACAAAATATTACGCTTCCCTTCAACTTGATTATGGTACATATGTAGAAACCATATTTCATAACATTACATTATAGTCCTTGGAGTTCAAACTTCTGTGTTTCTATTGGAGTGCTTACAACTGAACTTACAACACCTTGATTCAGGTCTGTTAGAGTAGCTGTGATTGGGATTAGGATTCCCATTGATACTATGCAAATACTCCTTTGAGTTTCAGGTTTAATAAGGAATGAGTTTTATAATTTTGAACATATTATCTTATTTTTTAAAAAATATATCTTAAAAGCTCAGATAATACATGTCAAATACAGAAAATCAGAGAATTCCTATTTCTTTTTTAAAAATTTTATTTAAAGAGAAAAAAAAGCAAAACAGAAAAAAGGGTGGAAACAATACAGAATTTCAAAAAAATAAGAAATCACTACGTGATAAATTACATATTGTATTCTTAGAAATAGTTGTTCATACTACAAAATTAAGGCATACAAAATAAACAAACAGTGAGGCTGCAAACAGAATTCCTATTTCTAATCCAAGCATGTTATTTTGACATTTTTTATTTTGCATTTTTGCCTTGTCTTTCTAACTTGTTTAAAAAAACTCTTGACAAATAAAAGTACTACTGACAGAGAAAATGGGAAATTTATTTTAATTAAATTACTGTTTATGAAGTATCTCCAGCGTATTGGCCCCATTTTGAATTTAGCCAAGTACTGGAGCAGCCTTCATTGTATTATTTGCTAATGAAAGAAAGCAGGTCATCATACAAAAAAATCTAGAAAAAAATATGCTGAATTGTGACTCTTTTACCAGTGAAAATTCTGAACCTGTATCTTTAAATTTGTTGTTGTTGTTTCTAATTTTATTTTTTAGTACATTTTTGCAGTATGTAATGATTATATTTGTCCTGGAGTGTTGGTACATATACACAACAAATCTTAATTTCTTTTTAATTACCTTCCTCTCTTTTCTTCCCTCTCCTTTGACCTCTTTGTCCCTTTTCTTTTTCCAAAAGACATATCACTCTGTTTCCTACTATCTAACTTTTATTTCAATCTTTTTGTATTTTAGGTTTCTCATATAAGAAACATCATGTGATATTTAATATTGGGTATCAGATTTATTTAACTTAACATTATACTCTCAAGGTGCATTCATTTGCCTACAAATGACTCAAGTGCATTGTTCTTTATGGCAGAGTAGTATACCATTGTCTATAAATATCAAATTCATTTTATTTATTCATATTTCATTGGACATATAGTTGAATTTCAAGCTTTAACATTTATGAATTTTGCTGCTATACCTGTGGTTATGCATGTAGTATGAAGTGTTTTACTTTTTTTAAAGATACCTAGAAAAGGAAGACTTCAGGCAAATGGAGTTTCTATTTTCATTTTTTTTAATCTCCATACTTATTTCCATAATGGTTGTACTAGTTTATAGCCTCATGGAAAATGTAGTAGGTTTTGTTTTTCCTTGCACCTTTGCCAGTATTTTTATTTGGTTTCTTGTTAATAGCCATTCTTTCTAGAGTAACATGGAATCTAAGTGTTGTTTTAATTTGTATTTCTTTAGTTTCCAGATATGTTGAATTTTTTTAATATATGTTGACCTTTTGCATTTCTTATGAGAAATTTTTATATGATTTCTATCTCAAGAAAATCATTAGATGATTTCATGTGAATAAAAATATGATTCACTCTTCTATGTTACCTTTCTCATTTAGCAGTACTGTAGTAGACTGATGAATTGTGATTTCTATAATGGATTTTTCAATGAAAAGAAACAGATAACAGTAATGATATTAGGCCACTTCATGCAATGCCTTTTAATTTATGTAAGGTTGACTTTATAAAATAGCTTATCATGTGGGTCATATATTGAAAATATATGGTTACAGTCCATTTTATGAAGTTCTCCTAACACCAAAAGCACATAAAAGCTGGAACACAGAAATTTCTTTCTGCTAAATCAAATGATTTTTACTATTTCAATTTTATATGTAGCTTTTCACTCTTAAATTTCCAAGGAAAGCAAATCCATTTACACTATTGTGTAACACTTAAGATCAAGTGGTTGTTTAAAAAACACATTGTTTGTGCATATGATAAGCAGATGTAACCTCTACTGGACTCCTAGAATGCTTTTGTTTTCATCTATGAAGGTTCCAATTAGGTTATACATTTATAAATTGTTCCTCATCATTATAATTGGAAGAATTTTTCTTTCATGCATTATGTTAAGGTTTGTTTTAAGATATGAATCATAATGGGCTGCAAATTAAATTTTCTGAAACACTTTTCTTCAAATTTTAAGTTCACAAGCATTTAAAGAATTACTTTATAACTAGTAAAACAAAAATTCATTTGAATATGATCAAACTTTAGAGCTTGAACAAAACTTTGACAACAGTCTATCTACTAAGTGGAAGAGCTGGGATAAATTCCGTTCCTATTTTAATGTTTTCCATACTGCCTAATACTACCTTTGCATGTGGCTAGTGATTTATTTGCCAGGTCAAATTTTCAAAGAAATATAATTTAACTAAATTGTTTGGAATAAATATTTTAAATCTCCAATTAGAAGAAAAGACCAAAATGGCATCATTTCTAAAGTATTCATTCAGGGCCAGAGATGTAGTGGCACAGCACCTGTCTGGCTAGTGCATAGTCTTAAGTTTAATTCCTAGTGTCAAAGTATAATTGTAATGTAAATACACATGATAAAAATAAACTTATAGATATTTCGTGATTAATTAGATGTCTCTGACCAAGTTTTGTTCTGCTGTTTCTATTGAATTCAGTTGACCTTGTTTGTGTCTATAGACCAGCATACCTCTGATGATCATTGAGTCACAATAATTGTCTATACTTTAAAACACCTTGGGCTAATTCAAGGACTGCTCCCCAGAATGTTCCTATATTACGTTATGCCTTTAACTAAGCTCACTGTGTAATGGTTCCCTCCATGAAATGTTTCTATATTATGGTAATGCACTTAACTATACTCACTCTGGAAGAGCCCCCTCCCCTTGCTCCCAAAGTGTCTCCATATTATGATAAACAATTCCTTTTTATCAAGATGAGCCTGCCTGTCAATATATGACATAACATATGTAACAAATTATGTAATGTTTTATCACTTGCTTTGTACCTCTCACTTCTAAATTCTATGAACTTAACACTTTCTAAACTCAGTGCTCTTGCTTTTGAGGAATTATCCCACAACAGTCTACTGGCATGAAGATCTGAAAGTCCACTTGTGTAAAGATTAAGTGCTGTCTTTTTATCTATTTGGTGTAAAGAGTTTTTCTTTCAGTTTGGTTTAGTTTGGCTTGGCTTGGAAATTTTCCTTGCCAGGTCAAATTTTCAAAGAAATATAATTTAACTAAATTGTTTGGAATAAATATTTTAAATCTCCAATTAGAAAATCAGTACCAAAAAATAAAATAAAATAAAATAAAATAATAACATAAGTCACTCATTCCAATTTTTATCAAACACAATTAAGTCTTTTGAGCTTACATTTTAAGAATCATTCCTTTTTAAACTATGCCATTCATCTGTTTTTCATTCTGACTCATAAGCACCTTCTTAGGATACTTTCTAGACAGTAAGTATGATGCTTTACAAATCTGCCAATTGAATAAAAATAATTTTCTATGTTCTGATATGTGAGTTCCATTGTGGTATGCTTACAATAAGCAGCTTTTAAAATTGAATAAAGCTTTTGCTTCAATTACTAATTAATCTCAGCAGCCATTCATTGCTCTGAGCTCCATAGAAACATAATGAACATCATTTAATTATTGATTCATCTGATACTAGTGTACCAGTTGTACTACATTTATATGTCAACATTTCTGTTAAGTATATTTTCAGATTGTTCTGTTTTTCCTCTTGAAGAAAAAATATTTTCAAACCATCTGTTATACTACCAATCTTGGTTTTCTACTGCTATAGGGGAATGAAACTCCCAGCCTCCTAGATGTCTGGTACAAGCTCATGTTCTCTAAATTTGAAAAATGAATTTTAGAAACAATGGTGGTTAAGATCAGGATATAATTATTGAGAGAAAGCTTCTGTCTGAGACAGAGAAAGAAGGTATCCCAAGTCTTTTGGCGGGGACTTTTGTAATGCAAAACTATTAGGTGAGGTGGGTCCAAGATGGGGAAAACATGGGAACTGGCAAGGCAGGTATGCCTGATGTGGGACAGAACTATGGCCAACCAATAAGATTAATTGTTCAGGTAAAATTGATTAAATTAAGAACAAATGGGGGAATGAGTCATTAGGGGATGCTGAATAAGCAATGATTCTTTATGTAGGGGATAGAGATGGTGACTCTTGACTTCCTCAATGTGATCCATAAATATTTAGAATATCAATCCCTGATGTTTACTTAGAGTGTGGTTTCATCTTTTTTTTAAATTTATTTAAAGAGAAAAAAAACCAGACTAAATAGAAAAATGGCAGCAATAATACAGAAAAAATAAAAGAGCCAAAAACAAACAAACAGACAAAAAACCCCAAAACAACAATAACAAAATAAAAAAACTAAGAAAATGCCACTTCATATGTTATATACTCTCATCATTGGAAATAGTTGTTCAAGTTACAAAATTAAAGCATACAAAGTAGACAGTCAAAAAATGAGACTGTTGACAGTTCTGCTTAACCATCTAACAAAAACAGGAGTATAGTCATCTATCTTACACACTTAAACATATGTGCAATTATATCCTTTAGAGGACTTTCTTTTCCTCTCTTTTTTACAGTAGCAATTACACATTTTTGGTATTATTACTCATACATTTCTTATACTTTTTGCACTAGAGAAATAATGTGATATTTATAAATATGATTCTTATTTATTTCACTAATGAGGATGTTCTCAAGTTGACACCATTTCCCTATGAAGGCCTCAAGATCATCCATTTTTATAGCTGAGTAGTATTCCATTGTGTAAAAATAACACATCTTTTTCATCCACTCTGCAGTTGATGGGCATCTTGGTTCTTTCCAAGATTTAGCTATCATGAGTTGGGCTGCTATAAACATAGGTGCACATATATCACTGTGATATGAACTTTTCAGTTCTTCTGGGAAAATACCCAGGAGGGGAATAGCTGGGTTGAATGGAGCTTCAACTCCTAGTCTTCTGAGAATTCTCCATACTGATTTCCATAGTGGTTGCACCAGTCTTCACAACCACCAACAGTGAAGCATTGTTCCTTTTTCCCCACAAACTCGCCAATGTTGGTTATCAGTTGATTTCTTGATGGTAGCTATTCTTTCCAGTGTGAAAAGATATTTCAATGTTGTTTCAATTTGCATTTCTCAAATGACCAGTGATGGTGAACATTTCTTCATGTATTTGTTTGCCATTTGTATATCTTCATCTGAGAACTGTGTTTTCATCTCAGCTACCCATTTTTGGAGAGAGTCTTTGAATTTGGGGGAGTTGAAGTCTTTCAAATCTTTATATGTTCTTGATATAAGTCCTTTGTCTGAGGGGTTGCTGGTTAAAATTCTTTCCCATTCTCTGGGTTTTCTTTTCCCTCTGATGGTGATTTATGTGAAGTGCAGAAACTTTTGAATAATATGAGATCCCAGTTGTTGATTCTCTTAAGTGTTTTCTGTGCAGTTTGCATTTTGTTCATGAAATCTCTGCCTACCCTTATATCTCCAAGATTTCTACCTACCTTATCTTCTAGTAGATTTAGTTTTTATGTTTTAATGTTTAGGCCTTGGATCAATTTAGACTTTAATTTTATGCATGGTGATAGGCATGGATCTAGTTTCAGTCTTCTGCATGGGGAGAGCCAATTTTTCCAACATCATTTATTAAAGAGGCTCTTCTTCCTCCAGTGAACATGTTTAGCCCCTTTGTCTAATATCAGGTGGCTGAGTGTCTTTGTACCTGTGCTTGCATATTCTAATCTGTTTCATTGATCCTCAGGTCTATTTCTTGGCCAGTACCATGCTGATTTTATCACTGTGGCTTTGTAGTACAGTTTCAAGTCAGGAATTGAGATGACTCCTTCCTTGCCTTTATTGCGTAGAATTGCCTTTGCTATTCTAGGTTTATTCTGTTTCCAAATGAATTTTAGGAGGGTTTTCTCTAGATCTGTGAGGTATGTTAATGGTATTTTGATTGGGATTGCATTAAATCTGTATAACAGTTTTGGCAGTATGGCCATTTTCATGATGTTGGTTTTTCCTAGCCAAGATCATGGAACATCTTTCCATTTTCTGATATGTTCTTCAATCTCCTTTTTTAACATAGTATAAGTTTCAGTATATAGGTCTTTTACATTTTTAGTTAGGTTGATTCCTAAGAATTTCATTTTTTTAGATTTTATTGTGAAGGGTGATATTTCCATAATTTCTCTGTTGGTGAGCTTCTTGTTTGTGTACAGGAATGCTATTGATTTTTGAGCATTGACTTTGTAGCTAGCTACACTGCTGAATTTGTTTATTACCTCTAGTAGTCTTTTAATGGAGTTTTTGGGGTTTTCTCTATAGAGTATCATGTCATCTGCAAATAGTGATAATTTAACTTCTTCCTTTCTTATCTTTATTCCTATTATGTCTTTCTCTTGTCTCATTGCCCTGGCTAGTGTTTCCAGAACTATATTGAATAGGAGTTGTGATAGTGGGCATCCTTGTCTTGTTTCTGATTTTGAAGTGAAAGCTTTCAGGTTTTGTCAATTTAGTATAATACTGGCTGTTGGTATGTCATAGATGGCGTTTATAAGGTTGAGGTAGACACCATGTATTCCAAGTTTCTGAAGGGTTTTTATCATGAACATGTGTTCGACCTTATTGAAAGCTTTTTCTGCATCTATTCAGATGACCATGTGGTTTTTGTTTTTGTATCTGTTGATGTGGTGTATTACATTTATTGATTGGCATATGTCAAACCATCCCTGCATTCCTGGAATGAACCCCACTTGGTCATGATATATAATCTTCTTGATGATTTGCTGCATTCTATTTGCTAGTATTTCATTGAGAATCTTTGCATCTATGTTCATTAGTGAGATTAGCCTATATTTCTCCATTTTGTTCGGTCTCTCTCTGGTTTTGTTATCAGAGTAATAATTTCCTCCAGGAAACAATTAAGGAGGATTGCGTTCTTTTCAGTTTCATTGAAGATATTAAGGAGTATTGGCATCAAGTCTTTTCTCAATTTCTTACAGAATTCAAGTGTGCATCCATCAGGACCTGGGCTTTTCTTTGTTGCTAATTTTTTTATTATGTTTTCAATTTTAATAGCTGATATTGGGTTATTCAAAATTGCTATATCTTCTTGGTTGAGCTTTGGTAGTTTATATGTTTCTAGTAATCTGTCTATTTCTTCTGTGTTTTCCTCGCTATGTGAGTAGTGATTTTCAAAGTAGGTGTTCATGATCTTTTGAATTTCCATGGGATCTGTGGTAATTTCATTTTTTTGGTCCTTATTGCATGAATTTGGGTTTTTTCTTTCTTTTTCTTTATAAGGTTAGCTAGAGATTGGTCAATTTTGTTTACTCTCTTAAAAAAACAGCTTTTTGATTCATTAGTTTTTTGTATTGTTTTTTAGTTTCAATTGCATTGATTTCTGTTCTAATTACAATTTCCTCTCTTCTATGAGCTTTAGATTTAACTTGTTCTTCTTTTTCTAGAAGCTTCAGGTCAAGCATTAGATTGTGTATTTGTGCTCATTCTGTTTTCTTGATATGACAATTTATTGATATATATTTCCCTCTGAAGACCGTTTCCATTGCATCCCACATATTACAGTATGTGGTGTCTGCATTTTCATTGAATTGTAGGTATTGCTTTATTTCTTCTTTAATTTCCTCTGTAGCCTACTGGTTGGTCAAAAGGTTGTTATTTAATTTCCATGTATTTATGGCAGTTTTGTAATTTCTTTTGCCATTTATTTAGAGTTTCAGTGCACTATGGTCAGATAGTATGCCTGGATTAATTTCAATACCTTTGCATTTACTTAAGAATCTTTTATGGGATAATATATGATCTATTTTGGAGAATGTCCTGTGGGCAGCTGAGAATAATGTGTATTCTGATGTGGTTGGGTGGAACACTCTGTAAATTTCTACTAAGTTAAATTGCTCACACATATGATTCAGTTCTGCTATTTCTTTGCTGATTTTTTTGTCTAGTTGATCTATCTCTTTATGACAGTGGGCTGTTAAGGTCACCTGTAATAATTGTGTTCTTGTGTATTTGGTTTTTCATGTCCTTTAGAATCTGTCTTATATAGTTGGGTGCTCCTGTGTTCAGTGCATATATATTCATAATTATTAGTTCTTCCTCTTGAATTTTTCCACTTATGAGTATGTAGTGAACTTCTTTGTCACTTTTAAACATTTTAGGTTTGAAGTTCACATTGTCTGCCAATAGAATAGCCAGCCCTTCTTTTTTCTGGGTTCCTGTTACATGGAATACTGTTTTCCATCCTTTGACTTTTAATCTATGAGTTTCTTTTTGAATCAGATGAGTTTCTTGTATACAGCATATTGTGGGGTCCTGTTTCTTGATCCATTCTATCAACCTGTTTCTTTTGATATGTGAATTAAACCCATTCACATTTATGGAAGTCACTGATATTTACTGACTTGACTTTATCATGTTGTGTTACTGTTGTTAGTTTCCTGTTTTTCTCTCTTGTCTATTTTCTTCTCCAGCCTAGTGTTTTCTTTCTGTTTTTGTTCTGGAGATTATGGTCATTTTTATCTTTACCTAGTTGTTGTTCTGGAGATTATGGTCATTTTTATCTCTACCTAGGATGTCCTTCAGCACTCCTTCTAAGGTTGGTTTTGTGGATATGAATTTCTTTACTTGTTCTTTGTCATGTAAGTATCTTGTTTCTCCATTAAACTTCAAAGACAGTTCTGCTGGGTATGTCAGTCTGGGTTGAAAGTTGTTTTCTTTTAGGGCTTGAAATAATTCACTCCAAGGTCATCTTAACCTGAAGCTTTGTGCTGAGAAGTCTGCTGTGATTCTAATTGGCTTTCCTTGGTAGGTTAGTTCTGTCTTCTCTCACGGCTTTTAGTATTCTATTTTTATGCTGTATGTCTGCAATATTAATTATTATATGTCTGGGTGTAGGTTTATGTTCATTGTGACTGTGTGGCATTCTATATGCCTCACTTATTTGTATATCAGATTTCCCCCCATGTTTGGGAAATTTTCTGCCATTATTTCTGTGAAGAGCTTAGCTATATCCTTTGTATTGCCTCCTGCCTCCTCACTAATGCCTATTACTCTAACATTGTTAATTCTGGCATCATCTTGTAGCTGTTGGATTGTCATTTCATGATGCTTTATTCTTTTTATAAGGTCTATCCTTTCTTGCTATCTGCAGTCCTGTCCTCAAGATCTGAGATTCTATCCTCGGCTTCATTTAAGTGGCTTTGCAGGCTTTCAATACAATTTTTTGCTTCTTGCATATATCTTTCAATTTGTTTCATAGATTCTGCTTGTTTTCTGCATTGTTCATTCAAAGTTTCAATCAATTTCCCATGCTCCTGTAGTTTCTTATCTATTTCTTCTCTAGCTATCTTGAACAGGTCTTTTACTAAGGTTGTTATTTTTGTCTTTGCATAAGACATTACATCTAATTTGAGTTCCTCCATAGCCTTGTGGATTTGTTTCTTTACTTCATTTGCTATCTTTTCAGAGATTTCTGGTGCATGAATTTTAGAGTCCTCTATTTCATTATTGCCTGACCTTGCCCCTGATGGACTAGATGTTTGGGATTGCATTTTGCATATTCGTTTAGGCATTTTCACGTTTTGGGTAAATTTATGGTCTTTCTATTACAACAGTCACAACTTTCTGCAGTGTGTGTTTCAGGGTTCTACTGTGTGGTTGATGTTTATAAAATTGCTATGTACCACCATGAAGAGGAGATCTAGTCTCCTGAACTCCTCCTACTGTGCCTGTTGGGTGAGTCCTATATTCTTTCTGGGCTAACTAGCCCAAAAGTATTGATGTAAGGCAACTCTTAGTTCCTGCTATTGTTATATCTTCAGGTTGTGGCAGGTCACCAGGTCTCCCAGGCTATAGTGTTTTTGTCAGTTGAGGCCCTACTGTGTCACTGGGTGTCTCACAAGTTCTTTTAATTTCATCTAAATTTGGGCAGGGCAATATCGGCACTCTCCTCAACCTGTCTGATGTTCTCTGGCTGGGGAGAGGGGGTTACGGACTCTCTTACCAGGTTAGCCAAGGTCATACACTTGGAGGGAGTTTAACTTCTGTCCCTATTTACTCACTGAAGACCTCCATTTTGGGGGGCAAACTCACCACACTGACTGGAGCCTGATGAAGTCTTCTGTTTGGGTGAGGGATTCCTGAGCCTCTCATTGGGCCAGCATGGTAGTCCCATGCAGTCCAATGTTCCCCTTGGAAGGGCAGGTCAGCCGCTGTGGTCCCAGGCAACTCACACCTGTGGCAGACTTCTTAGATGTTCTTGGAAGAGGGGCAGGCCCAGCAACAGTAGACCCAGGCACCTCAGGCCTTCCAGCACTGGTCCCCACAATGTTCCCTGTGGATGAAGGGTGGGCCTAGCTCTCCTGAGCAACCCCGGCTCCCAGCTGCCAGTTCTGTGATGTTCCCAGTCCAGAACATGCCCTGCTCTCAGCTATGTAACCTGAGATGTTCCCAGTCCTGAACAGGCCCAGCTCTCAGCAGCTGGGTTGCAATGTTCCCTGCAGGGGTAGGGGTGGGCCTAACTCACCTGAGCAGCCCAGCTCTCAGCTGCAGATTCTGTGATGTTCCTAGTCCAAAACAGGCTGGTTTCATTTGTTTTGCCTTTTTTCTTGCGATCTGGCCCACAGCAGAATTGTCTGCTTCACCAAGTGTTGCCAATTATCTGGTGTTCCACATTGGCTCCTTAGAGAGCCTAGCTCTGTCTGACTGTCTATAATATTTCTAACTCAGCTGCCTGTAATATTCCCCCCTCTGAACAAGTACCCTTAACTTCTGTTAGGGGATAGTGGGTGATGGCCAATCTGGCTTCTTCAGGCAGAAGGGGGTCATAGTTTGTGGATCGCAGTTAGGGATGCTCTGCAGAGCTTCTACAGTGGCACTCAGTCGATACCAGGCATTTTTGTCTTGGGTAGGTTTTAAGTCTACAGTTTTAAGTCTAGAGGACACAAAGGCAAAGAACAATTAAGCATGAATGGGCCAAATTGTAATATCAACAGGATAATTATAAGCACAATTAACAAAGATTTCTACCAAGAGGAGCTGGAATTAGTTCCTATAAGGATAAATTTTTTGGAATTTTAGAGTCTGCCATATCATTGATTTTTCAACTTGTTACAGCCAGTTGAGGTAGTTGGCAATATTATAGGTAGTCGGGCTGGGGATTTAGCTCAGTGGCTTAAGTGCCTGCCTGGCAAGCATGAGGTCATGAGTTCAATCCCCGGTACAAAAAAAAAAAAAGAAATATTATAGGTAGTCATACAAGGATAAGCCAGCAAAGAAGCTGGCACAGAGGACTAAATGTCTTGTGACCTTGGAGGATACACACCTCTTGCTATAAATAGTAGGATGAGGTTTGGAATACTTTAAGAACTCAGGAGTCACTATCTCAGCCCCCTACAGGAAGAGTCACTGATCCATAAAGAATACTAGCTTGCTACATGACTCACTTCCACATTTGTTCCTTATTTGGTCAATTTTACCTGAATAATTAAACTTATTGATTGACCATAGCTCTGTCCCAACTCATGCCTATCTGTCTTGTGAGTTCCCAGATTTCCGCACTTTAGACCCATCTCACCTCATAGTTTTACTCTATTAAAAATCCCTAGAAAATACAGAATGTTTGTCAACCCATTGAGGAAGCCTTCTGCCTCTCTCTTGGACAGAAGCTTTCTCTCAACAAATATTTCTGCTCTTAACCCACATTCTTAAAATTCATTATTTGATTTTAGAGAGCATGAACTCCTACTGGACATATAGTAGCTCAGAAGTTTCATCCTCTATATCAATCTAATATCTTGAACATCTATTGAGATATTAATAGAAGGATCAGGAATGTACAAAAGTTTCGTTTTTACAACTGCACAAGTACTTCCTGTGTTGCAGTTAGAATGTCTAATGCCATCCAATTTTGGAGGATTGTCTATTTTATTCATTATATTCTTTTTTATTTAGGAGAGAGAAAAATCAGCTGCAGTATCATTTAAGGTGCACTAAGTATAGTTAACTCCTTAACATGTGTCATATAACCTTTTCCCTGGACAAAATCTGGTGGATCTCAATGTACCTAACATATTTGTTATTTTTATCTGTATGATACCTTGGGGTTTGGCATCTTTAAGGCAACAGCAAATTTTAATCAAAGCTTGCATATTCAAAGTATGTATACAAAGGCATGTATAACCAAAGCATTTACATTAGAACTAATATTTAAGTTTAGAAACTTTTTCTAAGAAATAGTAATTGTAATACATTGGCTCTTATGTCCTTTCATTGATGGATTTTGACATGTTGTCATAAATACCTCTAGCTTTAGTTATAATTATCTCTAAATTTGGTTAATTTACGAGAACCAGATTAATACATTATTGACAAATCAAAAACACTTTTCTTAAGTTTTTTATATATGAAAACAATATGTACTATATTTATAAAAACCAGTCTCAGCATCTTTTTGATTATTTGGCATCAATTACAATATCTAGACATGGTACAATCTCTCCAGAATTGTAGTTAGGCTCTTAGATATAAGTAAAAGGAGTGAGAAAAGAAAGTGATCCCAATTACAGTATAAGAAACATATATTTGGGTGATTTTATTGAGATAAAATATCTCTAAGGAAGACTAGACATGAGAAGGACAAAGAGACATGTCCAGCAATAGGCTGGTTTTACCTCTTGTCATGATTATTCAGGTCTCCTCTTTGGAGATGATAGGTAGAGATGACACTCTGGTCAGAAGGAAGAGATAAGTGCCTTGAGGCCATTTAGTCATATTGGATCATCTGATAGGATGGATCTGAACTCTGAGGCCTTGGCATCAGAGGGCAGTCTGATCTACAGTAATAACCTCTGCTGTTAGGACAGGGCTTGGGGGGGTCTCTTAAAGTGGCCTGGATTGGGGTAATGAGAGCAGGTTACTATAGCCTTCAAGTTCTTGGAGCCCTGAGAATCAGACTTAAGGTCTGTGTCTTCTAAGGCCACAACAAAGGCAGTCACTTTTTGGTCTCTTTGTTTGCTCTCTTTGGCTTTATCTCAGTCCTGATTATAGAATACTAATGAGACAGTTTTTTTTTTTTTTTTGCTAAAGAATCAAGTGCATTATTTAGAGCAAGCCTATTTTGAAATTTTTTCCTAATACCTGGAGCTGACTGGGTAATAAACTTATCTTTAAGAATAATATGCCCCTCTATCAAATCATGATATATGGACATAAGTTTTATAAGTGCCTCTAATAAAAAATCTAAGAAGTCAGAGAGGTTTTTGTCTCTCTCTTGAAAGATAGTTTACAATTTAATATAACCAGAAGACTTGGTTTTTGTCTTTCTTACACCTTCAAGACCACACACTGGAAAATGTCTTCTATTTCAATTTCCTGTCTTGTTGTCAGGCCAGTTGGAGTTTTGGGTGCTAACTGCTTGTGCACCAGTGGAAACTTGTGGGTCCCCCAGCTGTATGTTTTGTAGTCTTTCAAAATAAGTATATTATATTCACTTCCAAAGGCAATAGTAGCTTGTAATGCTGCTTGTCTTTCACTAGAAATCCACATTTGATTTGAGTAACATTGCATCTTTCCAGCCTAGCTAATAGGTTGGAGTGAATCCTCTAAAGACATTCATGTACTTATCAGGATCATCTGAAAATTTTATTAGTTTTAGCTTAATTTGCCTTAAGTCATTGAGAGAAAGAGACCTACAAATGGGGATAATTTCATAAGGATTATAATTATACCTGGAGCATAAGTAAGGATTACCTCTTAATGTAAAGATATTTGCAACATAAAGCAATTCTATCCATTTATCCATTTTCTTACAATGTGATTTTATTTGTAAAAAAACACCATAATTAGTACTTCCCTCTATTCCATTTTGGCTCTAGGGGATACGTAGGCCATGCACACATGAAGAGTAATATCAAATGGCTCTTTTTCAAAATGGAAGAATCAAATATCTTCCAGTGCTTAAGTATGCATTATAAAGGAGTGAGGGGCTTTGGCATTGAGTTGCCCACATATGTAATGTAAAAAGCAAGGCATAAGAATATGAAACATTGTTTGCACCAGGAATTGAACTCAAAACATTTAAGTGAGCTATGATTTAGCCCTTTAGTGCATGAAACTTTGATATTGAGCTACCTAGCTATACAAAAAGGAGATAGTTTAGATGTCCTTTTCTTATTCTTAATTTATAAGTGTCCTCAAGTCATCCTTCAGGACGATTCCATTCCATGGCAGGTGGATACCTTCTGGAGAGAGCAGAAGAAAAAATTCAACCAGCCTATCCATTCTTGAAATGGCATGCAATCTTACCTTCCCAGGTAGGTTGTGAACTTTATTTCCTTAAGCCTAGTTTGATGGAAATGTTTAAGAAATGTATCATAAGTTTGTAATAAACTATGGCTTTTGTTCACTGGAAGAGGACATACATGAAAAGATGAGTTAGTAGAAGGTTTCTCTGGCTGTACTGTGAAGAATATTGCATCTGGAGATAGATAAGGCAACAAATGACTTGAAGATTTCCTTCCCAGGGCCCTATGGCAAAGAAGCCTCAAAGACAGTTGTGCTATCCATGTAATCACCTTGGCAATCTTTCCTAGCAGCCGGACATTGCTATACTTTAATTAAATTTCTATATCTTTGAAGCTCACACATTAAAATTATTAGTTATCATCTAGGAATCACATTTTATATGTTAGCAAAGGTACATCATTCTGCTATGCAGACATACAAGAAAAGGCTATTAGCTCTTAATATAGGTAAGGCACAAATGCAAATCATTCTCCTACTAGCTGCTGTGAAATTTAAAAATATTGTTGCAAGCTGCCTCAGCTTAATTTCTGAAAGGAGGTGTGGTCTAAGTGATCTAAAAATCCAATTAAAAGGTTAGGGAGAGTTCCTAGTCTAGTAGCAGCAAAGTAAGGATGATAGCTAAGTGAATATCTGTCTGTAGTTGAGGTACCAATTCCTACTGAGGAAACCTTAAGTGTCCTGGCTATGACCCCACAGTTGTTCTCAGTTTGTATTGGCCCACACAAACAGAGATCAGTCTCCAGAAAGTAATCCAGCTGTCTGTCTGTTCAACATTCCATTTATTCCATTGGCCACTGGCTTCAGTGGGGATTCACCAAACAGATGCTGGGAAACCTGTTCTCTGCTTTTAAAAGTAGTGGCTGCCATGATTAATTAGCTGGCTGGATAACCACTGTCTGTCCAAGCTCTATAAGGGATAGTTAAAAGGCTGAGAAAGATCATTAACTTGTGCTCTATAATTTACAATAAGTGTTTTAAAGCCCACAACTTGAAAGGTTGGAGAGCTTCTTTAGTCTAAATGCATTTATGTCCTGTAAGTGTGCTGATTTTGGAAATAGGTACTTCTGGTTTTACCCAAAAGTTGGTTCTTTCCACTGTGTCTCAGGTTTAGTCTCCAGAGGAAACTGTAGCACTGAACACTAAGCTGGGTCATGGCTTTTATGTGTGTTCTCCTGGATGAGCAAAATTCTGATATTTCATCTGACACAGAGACAGAGTATGTGTCCCTCATCTAAGATGACTTCCTTATCTTTGGTGTTAGAAAAGGCTTATTTTCTATAGGATTAACTTAAGAGAAAAAGATTGGCACAATCCAGCATTATTTCTGATTTTATATGCCACTTAAAAAGGAAAATATGAAGCAGTGAAAAGACAAGAGGTAAAGTCAAAGAAAGCAAACTGAAGCAAACAGGTTTGGCACTTCCTCTAGAGTGTAAATGAGGATCAGAGCCACTCTATCTCAGTGAAACCTGTCCTCCAAGACTTGAGGCCAGCCACCAGCTTACCACTGTTTAAACATTGAAAAAAGTCCCAGTTTTTATTATAGGCATGTCTATTTTCTAAGTCTGAGATACATTTCATTTAAGAAGGACCATTTTATAGAAGTTTACATTAAAGCCTACTAGGGGTGTTCTAATATTGTTCTCACTATTTCTATTGTCCAAATACAGTCAAACAAGGAGTATAAATAAATTTAGCAACTAATTTAAATGCAACATGTACAAGAGCAAAATAATAAAAATGCCCAATTAAAGAAATATCATAACCTTCTAATTTTTCTAAGCTTTAACTTAGATTTACCATTATTTTAAAAATGGGCAAAGACAATTTTAAACAATGGGCAAAATATTATACTAAATGGACAAAAACTGAAAGCTTTCACTTTAAAATCAGGCACAAGACAAAGATGTCCACTATCACCACTCTTTTTCAATATAATTCTGGAAACACTAGCCAGGGCAATCAGACAAGAGAAAGAAATAAAAGGAATAAAAATAGGAAAGAAAGAAGTTAAATTATCACTATTTGCAGATGATATGAAACTTTATATAGAAGACCCAAAAAACACCATTAAAAGTATACTAGAGGCAATAAACAAATTCAGCAGTGTAGCTGGCTACAAAGTAAATGCTCAAAAATCAATAGCATTCCTGTACAAAAACAAGAAACCCACCCAGAAGAAACTACGGAAAAGCACCCTTCACAGTAATATCTTTAAAAAAAAGTAATTAGGAAGCAACTTAACTAAAAATGTAAAATACCTATATACTGAAAATTATACTACTCTAAAAAAGGAGATTGAAGAACATATTAGAAAATGGAAAGATGTCCCATGCTGTTGGCTATGAAGAACCAACATCATGAAAATGGACATACTCCTCAAACTGTTATACAGATTTAATGCAATCCCAATCAATATACCATTGACATACCTCACAGATCTAGAGAAAACCCTCCTAAAATTCATTTGGAAACAGAAAAAACCTAGAATAGCAAAGGCAATTCTGGGCAATAAAGGCAAGGCAGGAGTCATCTCAATTCCTGACTCGAAACTGTACTACAAAGCCACAGTGGTAAAATCAGCATGGTACTGGCAAAGACATGGTCCTTAGAATAAATGGAACATATTAGAATATGCAATTATAGGTACAAAAGCCCTCAGCCACCTTATATTTGACAAAGGGGCTAAAAATGTTCACTGGAGGAAGGATAGCCTCTTTAAAAAATGGTGTTGGAAAACATGCATAAGACTGAAGCTAGATCCATGCCTATCACCATGCAAAAAACTAAAGACTAAGTGGATCAAAGACCTAAACATTAAAACAGAATCTACTAGATCTACTAGAAGATAAGGTAGGCAGAAATCTTGGAGACATGGGAGTAGGCAGAGAATTCATGAACAAAGTGCAAACTGCACAGGAAACGCTTCAGAGAATCAACAACTGGGATCTCATATTATTGAAAAGTTTCTGTATTTCAAAAGAAATCACCATCAGAGTGAAAAGAAAACCACAGAATGGAAAAAATTCTAGCCAGCAACCCCTCATGTAAATGACTTATATCAAGAATATATAAAGAATTGAAAAACATCAACCCTCCCAAATTCAAAGACCATCTCCAAAAATGGGCATCTGAGATGAACACACAGTTCTCAGATGAAGATATTCAAATGGCAAATAAATACATGAAGAAATGTTCACCATCACTGGTCATTTGAGAAATGCATATTAAAACAACATTGAGATTTCACCTCACACTGGAAAGAATAGCTGTCATCAAGAAGTCAACTGATAACAAAAGTTGGTGAGGCTTTGGGGAAAAATGAACACTGCTCCACTGTTAGTGGGAGTGTAGACTGGTGCAACCACTATGGTAATCAGTATGGAGAATTCTGAGAAGACTAGGAGTGAAAGCTCCATTTAACCCAGCTATTCCCCTCCTGAGTATTTTCCCAGAAGAGCTTAAAATTTCATATCACAGTGATATATGTGTATCTATGTTTATAGCATGCCAATTTGTGATAGCTAAATCTTGGAAACAACCAAGATGCCCATGAACTGCAGAGTGGATGAAAAAGATGTGGTATTTTTACACAATGGAATACTACTCAGCTATAAAAAATGATGATCTTGAGGCCTTCATAGGGAAATTGAGCCAACTTGAGTCCATCCTCATTAGTGAAATAAATAAGAACCATATTTATAAATATCACATTGTGTCTCTAGTGTAAAAAGTAATAAGAAATGTAAGAGTAATAATGTATGTTTAAGTGTGTAAGATAGATGACCATATTACTATTTTTGTTAGATTGTTGAGCAGAATTGTTAACAGTCTCACTGTTTGAATGTCTACTTTGTGTGCTTTAATTTTGTAACTTGAACAACTCTTTCCAATGATGACAGTGTGTAACTTATTAAGTGTCAATTTCTTAGTGTTTTTGATGTATTTTTGTTGTTGCCATTCTTTTATTTTTTCCTTTTGGCATTCTGAACTGTTTGTACCTTTTTTCTCTTTTGTTTGTTTTTTTCTCTTTAAATAAAGAGAAAAAGAAGAGAAAAAAGAATCATATTTATAAATATCACATTGTGTCTCTAGTGTAAAAAGTATTAAGAACTATAGGAGCAATAAACCTCAAAATACATAATTGCTACTGTAAAAAAGAGAGCAAAAGAAAGTGCTCTAAAGGATATAACTGCATGTATGTTTAAGTGTGGAAGATAGTTAACCATATTACTGTTTTTGTTAGATTGTTGACCAGAGCTGTTTACAGTCTCACTGTTTGGGTGCTTTGAAATATAAACAAAAACATATTTATATTGCTTTTATAAAATTTAAAGAAAAAGAAACATGACAACCACTTTTCTGCAACTGGTAAACTACACAGACTGGACTTTTCACCTTTGGGTGCCTCACTTTTTCTTTGGCAGCATAATTTTTGACTGTACCTACTTCCAGTGGTATTGGAAGGATTTATAGGCTAATGCGCCATCTATGCTTCCATATGAGTAACATATGCCCAACTAATGGAGATTCCAGTACCTGTGTGCCACCTCTCACCTGGACTGTTATTTAGATCCTTGAAGACTACACTTAGCCATTCTTCCTGTATGCTTCCCAAAGCTCCTTGCTCACGTAGGTGTACCTTGTGCTTTAAAGATTTCTGTGATTCTAAGGCTTTGTAGCAAGCTTGGCATGGTGGTGCATGCCTGTAATCCCAGCTCTCTGAAGGCTGAGACAGTAGGATTGCCATGAATTCAAGGCCAGTCTGGGTTCCATAGTGGGTTCAAGGTCAGCCTGAGCTACATAGTAAGACTCTGTCTCAAAACAAACAAACAAACAAACAAAAACCAACAACATTTGTAGCAAATAATTTTTAAGGATTCTGGGTATTATGACTTTGGATTTAGCTTTGTGTGTACAATAAAAGGGCCAGAATTAATCCATTCTAGTGTGAAGGGTGGTTCTTTGTTTGCCTAAAGAAAAAAGTGTGACAATTTGCTTTTCCTAAACTCTTTCTTCTTTTCTTTCATCAAACTTGTTTTTCTTATTCCCATCTTGATTAAAAGGTGTTTGACTGAAAGAGTCTAATATTTGTTTTAAAAAATCTTAATTATATGTATATTGAAAGACTTGATATCAACTTAGAGTGGTGGTTCTTAGTGTATAAATAAATTGCTAATTAAGATTGTAAAGAGTTGTGATTAGTTACAAGCAGTCTGGGGTAGCTAACTCCTAGGGATAACCATTTTTATCTTATTCCAATGTCTTATGTTATAGTTGGAAATGTGCTTTGCACACAATTCTTGTATTTATACAGTGAAGTTGTAATTATACAGTGTAGTGTTCTGCTTTAACAAGAACTTCATTTTGAATTGACAACTATGATATTTTAATGATCAAATTCTTTTTTCATTGTAAAACTAAGTGAAAAATAAAAGGCAAATAAGAAAAAATAACAATGGGCAAATCACAATTAATTATAAGCAATCAGCAAAGACACAGAAAATTTGAAGTATAAATTTTGTTACCTGAGTCCTGGTCCAGAATCCACGAACCAAAATCTAACTCTTAACTCTGTTCAATAATCTCAGTGGAATACCTCCAAATGATATAGGAGAATGTAACTGCCAACATACTTGATGTCTACTCTGAGTTCATGTTCTCTAAAATTGAAGAGTGAATTCTAAGCAAAATAGAGGTGAAGAGAAGAATATATTTATTAATAGAAACAAAAGCTTCTGTCTGAGAGAGAGAGATAGAAGTGGTCCTAAGTGGGTTGTCAAAGACTCTCCCTTTTTAAGGCACTTTTATAGAGCAAAACCAAAAGATGAGAGGGGCCCAAGGTGGTGGAATCATGGGATCCCACAAAGTGAGCATAAGATGGGACAGAACTATGGTTAACCAATAAGATTAATTGCTCAGGGAAAATTGATTAAATTGGGAACAAACTGGGGAGTGAGTCATGTAGCAAGCAAGCGTGCTTAAATAGCAGTGACTCTTTCTATAGGTGGTTGAGATGGTGACTTCTGGCTTCCTCAGGGTTATACAGAACTATTTGGACTATAATGCTTAGGCTGTGGGTATATTTGCTTGACCTTTTGTCTTGAGATCTGGCTCACATCAGAAGGTGATTTTCTCCTCCAAGATCACAAGACATTTGGTCTTCTGTGCCAGTTCCCTAAAGGGTCTTGCCCCTGTCTGGTTGCCTATAGTATTTCTAACTAATTCACCTACTTATACCATTGTTTTAGACTAATGGGAACTTTTTTTTTCCACATCAAAATTTGAGTAGGAAATGTCAGCATCACTAGGAATCATAGTTCTTTCTTACACATTGCTTTAATGTTATTGATACACATTTACAATCTCTTTGGTAAGATGTATGTATAAATCTTGCTATCAGGTTTATGTTTAATCTGAGGAAAGTGCATGAAGTTAAAATAGAGGAAGCATCTATTCCTTTTAAAGCAATGGACCAGACATTGAATACATCCCTTCTACTCACATTCCATTGTCCAAAATGTAGTCAACAGGCTAGTCTCATATACCTGTGAGGGACAATAAGAAAAGTGGTGTTTGGTGGACTTAACATGTGCCAAACAGAGACTCTATTCCTATGCATGAGAAAGAAAGTGAATATTTGGTGAACACTATGCAGTCTCTACCACTATACTAAGCACAAAAATAAAAACTAATAGGAGCTAATAACTCCTTTCTTTTATGTATATTTTTCAGAGTTCTTTCAATTATCTTTGTCCTCATTTTAGCCATGATCTACTTAAAGCCATGGCAGGGGAGAGAAGAATCACAAATAATCAAAAATGGCACTAATACAAACATATTTAATATTTTATTTTGATTTGAATGCTCTGGCTGTTTGATGAATCAACAAGACCCATAATATTGAATTACCATTAAGCCCCACATAGTCACATTTGCAGATATGCTCATGCTACTCTTTCTTCCTGGAATAGCCTTGTCTTTCTTTCTTGCCTGCCAAGCACCCACTTATCTCCTTCAAGATTCATCAGTGTTATCTGACATGTTATCTCCTCCATGTCTTCTAAGGAAAAAAACTTCTCCCACTCACCAAGTTAGAAATGAATGTATCATTATCTGGACCCTGTCCACAGTGTGAATTGTCAGCAACCCCTGAGTGAGTCACCAGTCTCCTGCCCAGAGTTATGCACACAGTGACAAAGAAAAAACAAGAGATAAGATTTGCAAGCAAATGACATTCTGGTATGACCAACATATTCTGTAAAAAAAAGACCAAGAATCTCCAGCTATCCACTGTTTTATTAGCCATGACAGGGGTGCAGGGGGGTTGGGGCATGGTGCTTTTCCTAGAACAGTGTAGTAGTAGTAATTGAATGGGCAAGTTTTAAATCACAGAAGAAATAAATTAACTTTCATCTCCAAACCTGGGTACTAGTTATCCCTGTATTGTCTCAGCAGATCTCATCCAAATTTCTTAGCACCACAACCTCATTGATCATCAAGATCTTGGTGATGAGGGAACTAAGAGAAATTAGAATTTCTACCTTTCAAATCAAACCCACAGCCCAAGACAAGGCAGGCCCTCAGACAGATACTATGTCAATTTATATCTTGTGATCTCTAGTATATCATGTTTTGTGTTACCCTTTTAGTTGAGTAAGCCAAAATTTAAGATTTTTAGCAAAATAATGATTCAAACATCAAAAACTCACTTTCAAATTATCTGAAAATCATGGAGTAGAAAATATTATTTTTCTCTTTCATTTATTTGTAAATTTCAGAATAAAGAGTTTACAACATATCTCAATTCATGAACTTAATTTGTTCTATGGTTTTGAAAAAGATTACATTTGTGTTTGTGTGAGAAAGATGGCCAAGTTAGTCTGTTACTTGATTCAGTTTGCAAACAAAAACAAAACTTTGTCATATGCTTCTGTTTGTGAACCAAGGTAATGTTACAAGCAACTAAGTTAAATAAAAATATTATAGATAGTCAGACATGGCTAGACCCTCAAAGGAGCATGTACAGGCTAGATACCTTAAAGTCATGGGGAAGAATGATACTTTCACTCTGTACCAAAATTCAAGACAAAACACAAATCAAATACACTTACATGCTCCCTAAAAATAAGCATCAGTAATTGCTACTCTGAGCAGTTAATCCTATTGGTTGACCATAGTTCTGTCCCACTGATATAGGGGTATAAACTTTCAAACTACTCTATGTCTCCTATGAGTTTATGTTCTCTAAAACTGAAGAATGAACTTCAGGAACAACGGAGGTTAAGAACAGATAATATTTTTGAGAGAAAGAAAGCATTTGTCTGAGAAAGAGAGAGAAGGGGACTGACCCAAGTGGGTTAACAAAAATCCCACATTTTTAAGGAATTTTAGAGCAAAACCATGAGTTAATGCCAGTCCAAAATGGCAGTTCACAAAGTTGGCATAAGGTGGGATAGAACTACGTTCAACCAATAAGATTTATTGCTCAGGAAACATTGAATAAATTGGGGACAAATGGGAATATTAGTCACATACTCAAGCAGGCATACATACAGAGCAGTGAGTCTTCCTGTAGTGGGTTGGGATGGTGACTCCTGGGCCCTCAGGATGATAGAGAACTATTTAGAATATCAATCCTTAAGATGTGGGTGTATTTGCTTGATCTTTTGTATTGAGGTCTGGCCTACAGTGGGAGGGAGGTAACTGTCTTCTCCAAAGTTGCAAGATATCTGGCCTTCTGCACTGGGTCCTTTAAGGACCTAGCCATGTCTGAATACCTCTAATATTTTTACCTAATTCAGTTGCCTACAATACCACCTCATGTTCACCTTGTGAGTTCCCATGTTTTCCCCACCTTAGACCTAACTCATTTTGTAGTTTTGCTCTATAAATGTCCCTAGAAATGATAGAATCTTTGGCAACCCGCTCGGCAAGACTTATGTCTCTCTCTCAGACAGAACTTTCTTACTCTCAATAAATATATTCTGCTGTTAACCTCCATTATTCTTAAAATTCATTCTTCAATTTTAGAGAACATAATCTTGTACTGGATATCTAATAGATTGGGAGGTTAATTCCCCTGTATCACTACCGCTGTATTTTTTTAAATGTAGGTTATGTATAAGAACTTATATAGAAAACACAGAAGCATGATTTTCATGTGAGAATTGACACATCTTTCCTCAAAAAATTAGCTTCAGGTGTAGGCAAATATGTAGAAGTCTAGATATGTTGTGGTGCAAATAAAGTTTAAAGATATGGATGCTTAGTACTACCAGTAGGAATGAATATTTTTGTAGATATTTGGCTAATTAAATATATATCAAATAGAAATATAAATGATAAATACTAGAAGATGAAAGAATCATTACTATTTGTAGATCATCATATGTTTAAAAATGTATGAGTCTATTTAATTTTCAGAAATAATGAAAGTTCAATTAAATTATAAAGATAAATATAAAACTATTCAAAACAAATTAATTTCTTTTATATAAGAAATTACATAAAAAATAGGAAGATGACTTTTCCAAAACTATAAGCTATCTGTGAACAACTTTGCCATTAAATACTGGATAATTAAAAATAAAAATGTTAATGGATTTTTGTACAAACCCTTAGAAATTTTATTTTATTTTATTTTATTTTATTTATTTTATTTTATTGTAGTGTTGAGGATTGAACATAGGTCTTTGTGCACGCAAGGCAAGAAATCTACCATTGAATCATGTCCCTAGCAGAATGATTCTTAGGATTATCTTTTAAAAATCAACAAATAAAACAAGTCTAAAAACTAAAGGCAATTGGAGAATGTGCAATAAGTCTAACCAAATACTTAGATAAGTTAAGAAGCTATTGTAGCTAAAATATAGGACTTATTCAAATGTCTATATAGCTTTGCTGGAGTAGATTTTGATGCATAGGAACTAGTGTGAAATGATAAATTTACTATAAATAGTATGAAGATAAAGGATTATGTAGAAAATAGTCAAATTACAGATTTCCCTTGTACTTTGTTACATATTTGAATTAAGAAATATCATGGAGTTAAATTTAAACTTGTATATCACAAAGTGCTGCACCAACAAAGTCAATGGATGATTTGCATTCTAAAAAAGTTACAACAGAAATAACCAAGGAAAAATTTAACATCATCAATAGTGAAGACTCAATTGTTTCTACCTCAAAAATTCATATGTGGAAGCACTAACCCACAATGTGACTGTGTCAGAAGATGGGATTTTATGAAATAATTCATGTTAAAAAAGGTGATAGTATTGGGGTCAAATCCAGAATGCCTGACATCTTTATAAAAAAGGAGTATATACCCACTTAAATTTTAAAAACATGTAAAAAACAGGGAAATGTTGGCTATCTATAAACTAATAATAAAGACAATAGATGAAATCAAGACAATGATTTTAGATTTTTGGAGAGCTTAAAAAATTTTCTTTTTTTCTTTTTTATTAAGTCAACTGGAGGATTCTTGCCCCAGTATAAATTACTGTGCAATTATGACAGTGATCTGACATGGCAGAAGTCTAAAATGGGAACACCTGCTACCTCCTTATTTTTCTTCACCGAGAATTGCAACTCCCTTTCCTGTTTGCACTGCTTAGCTTGAGTGACGTGGAAACAGGTCAGGCAACCCTCTGACCATGACCACTGTTGGAGTTCTGAGGAAGGCCAGGTAGGGGCTGAAAAGTTGTGCCCTAGTATAAATTATTGTAGAATTATGGTAGTGGTCTAACATGGAGGAAGGCCAAAGCAGTAGTGCTTTCCACATCCTCCTTCTTCTTCAGCCTAATTGCAACTCCCTTCCCTGTTTGCATGCAAAGAAAATTCTAATTAGTTCCTCACACATCTTTAAAGTCTGTCACATGTACCACTTACAATCAGAGATCATATATCCCTCTGCCTCTCTGTATCTGGTCAAAGGAGATAGGCAAACCACCATGGGTTGTGTGCTCCTTTCCATGTCCTCAATAAACCTGTGCTTTTCCTTTTTACTTTTCACTTCTCTCTTGCACTAGAAAGCTCTAATGTTTTTGGCACTGTGACTAAGATTGGCAGAGTGCATTGGCTCCTAGGAGTCACTCCCAGTTCAAGTTCCCCTACTATGAACTACTTTTCCTTTCTTTGGGACCTATTTATTTGCCACTGCTAGCCTACATCCAACACCAACCCTCCTCCTTCATCACAGGAGATACTATGCAAAGTTTTCTGTTTCCCTGTCTCAGTGTATAACAGCTTTCACATTCCTTGCATTGCTGAGGCAGAACTATTTTCATCCTTAAAAATTTGCAAGCTTGCATAAGAAAACCTATCCATTACCATTCCTGGAAAGAAATAGTAGTTTTCAGGTTCCTTGGTCAGGACAGACTGAAGCAAAACTGTTACCCTCTTGTTCACGGGGACCTGTGCCCCGCAATTTCAGTGGTGACCAATGAGAATGATTGCTGGAAAATTCCTTGTCACACTTCCAAAACAGGTGATGACTTCTTTTGATAAATGTTACCTAGGCTCTTAGCTTACATCTAATTCAGTCATGAGAACCATTTCCTGTCCCTCAAAAAACACACTTCTGGGGTGCCTGGTTCATAACATTGATGCTCTTGGCCTCAAAAAGACTAAAAAAAACAAGAAATAGATTCTTTTGTCACAAGGGTGGCAAGTTGTCAGAAACCCCTTACTTTTTAGGACTTTTTCACTTTGAGGACATGTCTTTCTCTCATTCTGTCTTGTGTGGTGGCCCAAAGCCTTCTGGCTCACTTTACTCTACCAGGATCTCTCACTTCCTCCCCAGCAGATCCCTTAGATGATGCCCCTTCACTTTTTAGCACTCCTCCCCCACACCCCCAAGTCCAAACACCTCAACCTTTTCAACCACAGGTCTCTGAGTCCCCTGTTTCATTGTCTTCCCTTTCCTCACCCTCAGAAGCCTCTAATTCTTCCTTTACTTCCTCTCCATCTATCAGACTCAGTTCCCTCATTTTGAGCCATCTAGCCCATCAGGTGGCCCCTCTTCTTCTTTGCCTCTGCTCCAGCATCACCATTCTCCCCACTACCTCAACATACCTGGTCTCCTGAGTTTAACAACCTAGCAGGACACATGGTATTTGACCATCATCTTGTGATCCCATACCACATGGTCCTCAGCAACCATCTTTCTGCAGTTCACATGGAGGACAGCCACCATCATGTGGTCCTCAGCCATGGGAGAGTATGCTGCCATCTTGTGACAGGTCACAGGGTAAATGGCCACCATCTTGCAGTCCTTCATCATGGGACCAGCAGCAGCTATCTTGTTGCAGGCCACATGATGACCAGACATCATCTTATGCTTCTATGATGCATGGTGATGAGTGGTCATTTTGTGGTCAAGCACCAAGTAACTGCTCACAGACTCCTGCTGGGAGGTTGGCTACTGAGTGGCCATCTACACTTTCCATAGTTCAAATTGGCCAAATATATTTGAGTGCACTGTGATTTGTAAGATGTTTGTCAGTCTGTCTGTGTATCTGTTGTCTGTTTTTACAGTCTGTTTATACTATAGAGATCATCTATACATGTTTGTCCATTTGTCTGCTATATAGACAGTGGTTCTTTTTTATTTGAGCTAAACAATCTTTTCTCTTTCTTTTTTCTTTTGCATTTTGAGATCATTTGTTCAAGTTTTATTTGGGTTATAAATTTTAAAAAACATGCTTCCACCTAGGTTATAAGCTGGTCAAAATGATGTTAAAATTGGTTAAACACAATCCCTTGGGGTGAGGAGAAATTGGACAAGACTTCAGTTGATGGATAAGAAAGCAGCTGCCTGGTAACTTTAACCAGTTCTTACTCATTAATCAGAGACCCCCAAAATCTCCATTGCCTTATGGGAGACCCTCCAACTAAAGTTCATATAGCTAAGACAATTCATTGTTGCTGATCTTATGGTATATTAATGCCTTCAAATACAAAATTGGGATTGTTTTTGATAGTAAACATTTTCTTTCAGATCCAGAAATCTACCTTTTTCTTGTGCTCTAGCCAGGAGATTCAAGTCAAACCAAAATGAGATCACCAGTCAAATGATAATTTTAATGTCAAAAATTTCTTCAGTGATACCCTATTAAAGGACAAAATGTCATCTCAAGTATTACAAAACCCATGGTTAAAAGAAAGTAGCATTTCCATTTAATGATCTATGTTAAGCTTACTGCCTCTTATATCAATCATTCCTTCTGAGTGTTCCTTTTAGATTCCTTTTACTGGGACCCACCAGATCTTTTCCAGAAAAAGGTTATATGGTGCATATTGAGGCCATAGTAAACTATACATAACAGGCCTTATATGACACAACAGCTGATCTCTGTCATAAATAAAAAAGGTGAAATTAATAAAATAGACCATCCTACAAAAATCAGATGGCATTAGACATACTAATAGCACAAGAGGTACTTATAGATTTGTGAAAACTAAATGTGTGTATGAAAAATCAATGACATGTCAGTTTCTAGAATTCCCTGGACCTTATCCTTATCCTTATCCTTATCCTTATCCTTATCCTTATCCTTATCCTTATCCTTATGAGACTCCATTAGCAGAATTGTACTCATAATTATCCTGTTGATTACATTATTTGGTGCATGCATACTTAATTGATTGTTTGACTTTGTCCCTTCTAGATTTAAAGCTGTACACTTACCCAAGATGAAAATGCCCACTATTTCCTGAAGGCTACTAGTTAAAAGCTCTGCAGAGTATCCCTGACTGCTGTTGGACAACTTCAACCTCCTCCAGCTTGGAGAATCCAGATCAGTTATCACGTATTACCCTTCACAGCAGTTTGGGCTACTTCTTCAGAAGAAAAAATGGTACAGGCACCTGAGTCAGTTAAAAATATTACAGGGAGTCATACAGGGCTAGGCCCTCAAAGGACCCAGTAGAAAGGACCAGATGTCTTGTCACCTTGGAAGAGACTGATACCTCCTGCTGTGGGTCAGATCCCAAGACAAAGAACTAAACTTGTCTCTCAAACCCCACAGGGTGACATTCTTAATATGGCTTTTTGTGTTTTCAACAACAGAGATAAAACTCAAAAGGAGCAAAAATAACTATCTGATCTTTTAGCAGAGGCACTTGGAGCTCTAAGATAGGTAAGCCAAAACAAAGTGGAGCTGCCCAAGCCCCTCCTGGACCGTGCTTCAAATTCAACAAGGACAGACGCTGGGCAAGAGAATTCCCCTCCTACAATCTCAAGGGCCATTGGAATAACAATTATCATAGCCACCATAGAGAGGATAAGCAATCCTCTAACTCCTTGCCCTCACAAGAGATCTCATAACCATCAAATTCATCACTGGATGATCTATGTGGACTTGCTGCTGAAGACTGATGGGGCTCAGGGCCCACAGCCCCCATTAAGGTATCCCTCTCAGAGTCCCAAGTCTCCCTGGAGGGCTTAAGCAAGACACTTTCTGTACTTGTAGACACAGAAAACATGTATAGTATTCTTCCTGAGATTTCAGGCTGTATATATTAAATCCTATAGTCTCTATAGTGGGTGTTGACAGCCAACCTACATAGCCTTTTCAAAGCAGGCCCATTTCATGCAGGTTCCAAACTCTCTTCTTCACCCATAGCTTTCTGATAATACCAACATGACCCACACCCCTTTTAGGTAGAGATCTCCACCAAAAGCTTAACTTCTCCTTTACCTTCACCCTCCCCCCAGGTCTCACCCTCCGAACACCATCACAATGTGCCACAAACACATCCCTTCCCCTCCCTTCTTCCCTCATCGATCCCATAGTTTGAGACACCTCAAACCTCACCCACACAACCTGTGCTATACCTATTTTAATTTGGATCAGGGATCCTTCAATTTTCCTTGTGTCTTCCAATATTCTATAGCTCCCAAACATTTATGAGGACTTAAACCTATAATTAAGCATCTTTTAGACAATGGTTTTCTCAGACCTACCCATTCACCCTACAATACTCCCATCCTCTTGGTTCTTAAGCATAATGGGACCTATGGCTGATACAAGACCTTATGATAATCAATGATGCTGTTACCCTAATTCACCCAGTGGTGCCAAAGTCTCATACTATGCTCTCTCATGTCCCTCCCTCCACCACTCACTTTACATTCTTAAATCTTAAAGATGCTGTCATGTCTTATGTCAGTGGCTCCCAAGCCTTGTGCTTTTGCATTATGCATTTGCTATTGGTTCATTGTCTAACACTTAGATTGTGGGTGTGAATGCTACACCAGCCTAAGGGTGGAGCCAGGATGTGATGTAATGGCAGGAAGAAGGCATGCCTCTCTCTCTTGCCATTTTCCACCTTGCTGTTTGTAGCCACCATGAACTGTGGCCCTGCAATGGCACCCTGCCTTGCAATGAAACCTCCAAAAACTGTAAGAAATAAACCTTTCCTTTCCCAATTTTGGGCATCAGGCATTTTGTCTCAGTGATGAGTAAAAAGTAACTAAGACAGATGCCTTTTTTACCATTCCCCTACACCCTGATTGTCAAGATTCCTTTGCATTTATGTGGACTGGACCAGATGCTCTCAGGTCTCAGCAACTTGCTCACACATGTCATTTCTGTGTTAAAACCTCTTCTCAGGGACACATACTACTCTTTCCATTCCTACTCAACAGTTTCTTGGACACAACCCTGATGAGAACTGGAAGATAGATTTTACACATGTGCCCCACAACAAAACTCTTAAATATCTTCTTCCTTTTGTCTGTACTTTTTCAGGATGGATACAAGCCTTTCCTACAACCAGGGAGAATGCTGATGTAGTTACTAAAGTCCTGTTACAAGAAATTATTTAAAAGTTTGATCTACCTCAGAGTATTCAATCAGATAATGGTCTAACCTTTATTTCTCAGATCACTCAATAGGACTACAACCAAAATGGACTGGTTCTTGTTAGTTTTCTGGTGCAATAGAAAATTGAAAAGTAAAAAAAGAGCTTTATTGAGAACATGTAAGGAGCTAACATGATGGAAGACCAAAGTGGAAAACTTACCACTTCCTCATTTTTCTTCAGCCCTAATTGCAACTCCCTTTCCTGTTTGCATGCAAAGAAAATTCCTATCAGCTCTTCACACATCATCAATATCTGCCCCATGCACCACTTCCAATCAGAGGTCATATATCCCTCTGCCTCTCTGTATCCAGTCTAAGGAGATAGTCCAACTTCCATGGGTTATGTGCTCCTTTCCACATCCTCAATAAACCTGTTTTTTTTTCATTTTTGCCCTCTCTCATTTTTTTCTTTTCACTTATCTATTTCACCAGAAAACTCTAACATCCACCAGTCTGGAGAATTTTTTAAGCAGATTCAGCAAAGTAACACAATGATCAATACATTTTTAAAAATAAGAAACAGAAAGAAAGACAGACAGGTAAAGATCTTCAATCTTATCAATATTTAGAGAAAACCAAACTCAATTAAAATACCAGATGAACATATAGCAATATTTACTGAAAGATATCTGTGGCTAGGGCATGTGGAGAGCTGGCGGCATGGGCTCCAGGCAATTGAGCTTCTGGCTAGCTACTGGTACACTGGACTGAGTCTCCAAAGCTCCACTGCCTTAGTACAGCATAACCAGTGACCTTCTCTCAGTTCCGGAGCAGAGGTCAGGCTGGGGGACTAACCACCCGGGAGATCTTTCCCTCTCCTTAGGACAAAACACCGCAGCCCGAGTTTCCGCAGGCTCCAGTTCCCCAGGCCCAGCATGTGCCTTACAATTTAGGGAGCCCTTGTGAGTTTGGTATATTTTACTTAAGAGAATGGTCTCCAGTCGTGTCCATTTATTTATAAATATCTCGATATGATCATTCTTTATAGCTGAGTAGTACTCCATTGTATAAAAATGCCACAACTTTTTTATCCATTCCTCAGTTGATGGGCACTTAGGTTGTTTCCAAGATCTGGCTATTACAAACTGTGCTGCTATAAACATGGGTGCACATATATCACTGTGGTATGATGTTTTCAGTTCTTCTGGAAATGTGCCTAGAAGCGGAATAGCCATATAGTCTCCCTAATATGAGATTTGATAAGAGTATATAAGACTTTATGGTAAGCATGAGTCCCCCTCTCACAGCTTCAAAGTCTTTCAAAGTTTTCAATCATCAGTTGGAATGGTTTTATCCTGTTTTGTTTGACTATATCATACTTGATGATATGAATAGCAGTTTTGAAGAAAACAAAACATTATGACAGCTATTGCTGATTTAATATCATCCTTCTTAGAAGTCCTACCATGCTTTTTTTGTTCTACTACCATTGGTTCTA
>PVJX010018211.1:0-36938 GCA_004027295.1 Dolichotis patagonum
GATATTCACTCTCTATCATATTGACTTTTGTTTTCTTCCAAATAGTTGTCCATATTGTCACATACAGGGAATTCACATGAAACAACCTAGTATGGAATTGATCTGAGCAGGACGAGGAGGGCACTACAGGTCTTCAAGACCAGACATTAGGGAAGCCGTGAATGGCTGTCATAATGTCTCGCATTCTCCTCAAAACAGCGGGCATATTTTTCTTGAATCCTTAGTTTCACATCTCTAAAGGAGAGACAATAATATCTACCTCAGAGTCCATATAGGTCACAAGTGAAAGTGTTTAGTAGTTTCTGGCATTATAGTACTTGGCCAATGTTAGTTTACCAAGATTCTGTCACTTTCTAGCTTGTTCAGTAGACCCTACTTTTTGCAACCCAGACCCATGAAAACTACTTGACATGATGCTCAATAAGGATTTTAAAATTTTTTAAATTTGAAATAGTTTTAGACTTGAAAGTTGCAAAAGGAGGAGAAGAGGGATTGAAGGGAGAGTAGAGGAATGGGAAAAAAGAATCAAGTTATATCATGTACATATACAAATTCCCTATTATGAATGTGATCATTATGCATAGCTAAAATGTACCAATAAAATAACTTTCTTTGCAAAAATACTGGGGAGTTTTCCTATACCCTACATTCAACTTCTGCTAATCTTAACATTTTACGTAACTATAAGTCAGAACCAGAAAACCAGAAAATTAACAATGACACAATGCCATTAACTAAACTATACACTTTAGTGAAACTAGCTTTCTCTTGACTATCCTTTTCTGTTTCATGACCCAAACCAGGGTCCTATGTTCCATTTTGTTGTTATATTCCCTTAAATAACAGTTTCTAATTTGTGACATTTCCTCAGACTTCATCTTTTAGGACCTTGACACTTTTGATGAATACTCATTGTTTTGTAAACTATGTGTCATTTGAGTTCATTTGATGTTTTCTCATAATTAGATTGAGAATACATCTTTTCATAGAAATACCACTGCAGTGGAACATGTTACTTTTAGTCCTCCTTTTTATTGTGGTAAAATATACACAATATAAAATTTACCACTTAAGTCACTTTAGTGTCTAATTCAACGGCATTACATGCATTCATAATGTTGCACAGTCACCATATAATTTACAATGTTGTGTTATCTCTACTTCTAGACTTTTTCATCACTCTAAAACTTCAAACTCATTAGCAGTCACTTTCCAATTCTTCCATTCCCTGGCATCCATCAATTTGTGTTTTGTCTTACCGATTTACCTGTTACACACATTTTCATATGATATAACCGTACATATGGCCTTTTGTATCTGGCTTCTTTCACTGAACATGTTTTAAAGATTTACTCATTTGCAGAATGTGTCGGCACTTCATTCTTTTTTATAGCTAAATAATATTCCATTGTATGGATAACCCCTATTTTACCTTTGTATTGTCTAATGCCACTTTGACACCTGACACCCGCCTTCTCCGGGATCAGCCTGGCAGATGGAGGAGGGAAGGGAAGGGAAAGAGCCCTGTGACTGTATTGTATAGGAAGGAGAAGGGGTCAGGATGGTGCTGGGGAGAACAGGATTGTCTTTACACATGGCAGACTATGGAAGCCAAAGTAGAATTATTAACCACGGAAAAGGAAAAAGTTTTTAAATGAGCAGGGGCAGAGGCGTCCAAGGAGGCAAACACACCCTTCTCCTAGGGCTGGAGAAGGTGATCCTCAGTGGCACCTCATTTTCCAAGCCACCAGAGGTGGAGATTGGCCTACGGTGGTCGTTCGGGGAACAGGTTGAGGTCCAGGGGTCACAGGAACCTGTATTTATTACTGGCAGAGTGGGGGACTTCCTTTAGGCGAATCTAGTGTTTGAAAACTTCGATGTGGCCAGGTGACTACCTCACCCTGCACCCCAGCTATTCTTTTCCTCGCCGGGGCCTCCGGGCTCGCTACTGGGGCAGGTGGTCTCCGGCAGCTGGAAGCCCCGGTTTCCGCGGCTGGCGGCCAGGGCGCGGCGCAGCCCGGCCCAGCCCGGGGCTGAAGGCGGAACCCAGCGCGCGCCCGCCCCGCCCGCAGCCCCTGGCCCGGCGCGCTCGGGGGCGGGGCGGCGCGCGGCCCGTGCGCGTGTCCGGGTCCTGGCGGCGGCGTGCGAGGGCCGCGCTTGCGCGCTGCGGCGGGGCGAGGGGCGGTGCGGGCGCGCGTCTGTCAGTGACAGCGGGAGGGGGAGGGGGCCGGAGATGGTGGCGGCGGCTGCTCTTCCGACATGAGGCAGCGGCCGCGGCAGGGCTGGCGGCAGGCGCGGCCGCAGCGGCATCTCTAGGTCGGGCAGGGCCCCCGGGGCGTGGGCGCAGCGTCCGGGCGGGCGACGCGGGAGCCTGACTTTGCTGCAGCCCGCACTGCCGCCCGCGGAGGGGCCCGCGACTCGGCCCCGGCATCGTCGGCCCAGGGCGGGGGTGCAGCACGCTCGGCTGCGGGCAGCAGGCCCCGCTAGACTGGCCGCTCCGACGGGGGCCCGCGGGCTCGGCAAACTCGCGGGCAGGGCCGGCTGGAGCGCGGGGGCGCGGACGCGGGGTGCGGGCCGGGGCTCGGCTGCGCCGGGAGGGACGCGACCAGCGCCGCAGGTCCGGCCCGCGCGCCTTTGACGCACCGGGCGCCGCCGCTGCAGGATGAAGTGCTGCTTGCCGCTGGAGTTGTTTTTACGAAAGAGGCTCGCAGCGCCCGGAGCGCTCAAGGACTGAACTTCCCTCCGAAGCCGCAGTTGGAGTCGCGCGGCGCGGAGGCCACCAGCGGGAGAGTGCGCCTAAGGAGTGCGCACCGCGTCTCAGACCCGGGACCCAGGGCGGCAGCGTCGCCGGGACCTCCGGGAGCACCAGGTTAGTCCTGAGCCGTTCTCAGCCGTCTCGGAGGTGGGGCGGTGGGGCATTAATTACCCTTTATCGGCGGTTTTTGTGAGTACATGGTGCCTTCCCAAGTCGCTTACCGGAACCCGCACACAGCACATGCACAGGTCGCGTGCCCTTTGGGTGTCTGTGTAGTGAGGCGGCTCTGACTTTCTTCGTTTTGCCCGAAGGTACCCCTGACCCGGCCGGGAAGATTTCCAGAGCTTGGCAACATGGCTTCCCCGCCCCACCAGCAGCTGCTGCATCACCACAGCACCGAGGTGAGCTGCGACTCCAGCGGAGACAGCAACAGCGTAAGGGTCAAGATCAACCCCAAGCAGCTGTCCTCTAACAGCCACCCCAAGCACTGCAAGTACAGCATCTCCTCCAGTTGTAGCAGCTCCGGGGACTCCGGGGGGCTTCCGCGGAGGGTGGGCGGCAGGAGTCGCCTACGCAGGCAGAGGAAGCTGCCCCAGCTGTTCGAGAGGGCGTCCAGCAGATGGTGGGATCCCAAGTTCGACTCGGTGAACCTGGAGGAGGCCTGCCTGGAGCGCTGCTTCCCGCAGACCCAGCGCCGCTTCCGGTATGCACTCTTCTACGTAGGCTTCGCCTGCCTTCTCTGGAGCATCTATTTCGCTGTCCACATGAGGTCCAAACTGATTGTCATGGTAGCCCCCCCTCTGTGCTTCCTGGTAATGTGCGTGGGCTTTTTTCTGTTTACCTTCACCAAGCTGTACACCCGGCATTACGCGTGGACCTCGCTGGCTCTCACCCTGTTGGTGTTCGCCTTGACCCTGGCTGCACAGTTTCAGGTTTTAACGCCTCTCTCAGGACGCGTTGACAGCTCCAATCGTACTCCCACAGCGAGGCCTGCAGACATTTGCCTGTCTCAAGTGGGAAGCTTTTCCATGTGCATCGAGGTGCTCTTTTTGCTCTACACCGTCATGCACTTACCTTTGTACTTGAGCTTATTTTTGGGGGTGGTCTATTCAGTCCTTTTTGAGACCTTTGGCTATCATTTCCGAGATGAAGACTGCTTCCCCTCTCCTGAAGCACGGGCCCTACACTGGGATTTGCTGAGCCGGGCTCTGCTTCATGTCTGTATTCATGCCATTGGGATCCACCTATTTGTCATGTCTCAAGTGAGGTCCAGGAGCACCTTTCTTAAGGTGGGACAATCCATCATGCATGGAAAAGATCTAGAAGTAGAAAAAGCCCTCAAAGAGAGGATGATTCATTCTGTAATGCCAAGAATCATAGCTGATGACTTAATGAAACAGGGGGATGAGGAGAGTGAGAATTCTGTCAAGAGGCATGCCACTTCCAGCCCCAAAAACAGGAAGAAAAAGTCCTCCATACAGAAAGCTCCAATAGCATTCCGCCCTTTTAAGATGCAGCAGATCGAAGAAGTCAGTATTTTATTTGCAGATATTGTGGGCTTCACTAAGATGAGTGCCAACAAGTCTGCGCATGCCTTGGTGGGTCTCCTCAACGACCTATTTGGTCGCTTTGACCGGTTGTGTGAGGAGACCAAATGTGAGAAGATCAGCACTCTGGGAGACTGTTACTATTGCGTGGCAGGGTGTCCTGAGCCTCGAGCAGACCATGCCTACTGCTGTATCGAAATGGGCTTAGGCATGATTAAAGCCATCGAACAGTTCTGCCAAGAGAAGAAAGAAATGGTGAACATGCGAGTCGGGGTTCACACAGGGACTGTGTTGTGTGGCATCTTAGGCATGAGGAGGTTTAAATTTGATGTGTGGTCCAATGATGTAAACTTGGCCAATCTCATGGAGCAGCTGGGAGTGGCTGGTAAAGTTCACATTTCTGAGGCCACTGCAAAATACTTAGATGACCGGTACGAAATGGAAGATGGGAAAGTGATTGAACGTCTTGGCCAGAGTGTGGTTGCTGACCAGTTAAAAGGTATGTGCATTTCTTTTCCTCATCAATTCTCTCCTTTGTCTCTTGTGTATTAAATTTAAAAAAATCTCTGTGTAGCATCAGTGTATAAGGTAGCTCAGCTGTCCCAGGATACTTGTCCATGTGGGAATCTCAGGATCAGTGTAATTTTTTCTCTAGTTACTCAAATATCACAGATGTTATCATGCTGCAGTTAGGGACACTGAGATAGTACTGGTCTAGGCGAGACCTTTAGAAGGGAGAAGATCTTTGAAAATGCACACATAATCAGTCAATTGTTAACATTTCTGAGATTTTGGGGTACATGTTCCATGATTAAAAGGATGTTGGAAACTCTGAGCAGTCTGAACTTTTTAGCACTTCAAGAAATCACCTTTGCATTTTACCTGCTCACCCTTAAATCCCATACAAATGATTTTGTATCCCTTTTGACAAAACTTTGAAGATTAAACTGTTTCTCCTTGCCAGGTCTAGCTTTGCTTACTGTCAAAATAGGGATAGAAGTCAACTCTGCCCTGCAGGAAAATTAGATGGAATTATATACCTCTTAGTGCCACACTGCCCTTTGCCATTTGAAACAATGTTTGCATTTTTGGCTTTCATCATTCATTGGTCTGATGATGCTTATCATCATATTTGTTTTATCACAGACTCTAGAATTTTAGAATGTTGAACTTCACAAGCTATCACGTGATTTGAATGTGAAAAAGGCACCCAAAGGGCTCTTTTATGCCCCTCTTCTCTCCAAATTTGTATCTGACCTCGTCTGTGATCTTACACTCCTAACAGTTCTTGATATTTTTACTTGATATTTATTTTATTATTTTCAATTTTTAGATGGGACAAAAATCTCTGAGTTCTGGGAAGTGATACATAAATAAGTGGAACCAAAAAATAAGGATTCTAAGTAAATCTGCTGCATTCTTTATCTGACCCTCTCTTTCAATAGTTTAAACTAAAAATCTTCCAGATTGAAGGGAACATTTATTTTAGAAGAATGTAGAGAACATGACATTGGTTTTTAAAAAACTACATTTGTAAGGCTGTATTGTATTTTGTGATGCCTGCATGCTGCATAATAACACAATTAAAAACCCTGGAGAGGGAATTATCAAAAGGAGAAGTAATAGTTTAAATCAGACATAGGAGATGAGAGTTTAAACCAGAGACAGAAGGTGGCTGAGTTAGGGCTTGTATATGTTGTTGTTGGCCTTGGAATAACAGTGTATGCTCAGTGGGCATTTTCTTTCTTTGGCTTGTGATCGGATCTCGCCATATCATTTATTTGTAATCTAACAAAAGTGCTTTATCCTCCTGATTTTTCTTTATTGTACTTATTTTGTTATTGAAAAAATTATGGATAAAGTAGCACTATGTTTTTACCCGAGATTTCTCCTGAGTTTTAAATGTTACATTGGTGGGGCTGGAAATGACACTTTGCAGATCACTTGAAAGATTTCTGCTGTGACAAGTGTCTTCTGATGAAGAGGGTAGCGTCTGCTCTTGGGCCTGAAGGTGTTAGTGAAGGGAGGTATAAATGTAATCCTTTCTTGGAATTTTGGCATCTTTATGACCTCAGGGATTATAGAATAAATTCCAGGTAGTAGTACACTGCATTATAATAATAATCAAATATATTGGGCCAATAGACAGTGATAGCAGTTTTGTAAGTTGTACAAATTCACAAATATAAACAGATGAAATTATTAGGTGTGTTTGGAAGTCACTAGTTGCACTATCCTTTTTTGTTTGTTTGTTTTCTGTTTTTTGGGGGCAGGGTCTTGCTATGTAGGTCAGACTGGTTTTGAACTCGTGGCAGTCCTCCTGCTTCAGCCTCCCATGTGCTGAGATTACAGATGTGTGGCTCCCCATTTGTGAATTTATTGGTAAATTTTATTTTCTGTTTATAGATAAAAAGTTTCAAAGACACTCACCAAAAAAGAAAAAAAAAGCTGTAGGAATTTGTTTTGACCTCAAATAGTATAAATTTGGTGATTACTTTTTTTCATATTTGTATGATATGTTATATATTTATAAAGGGCAAGTTTTAGTACTGCTTGGAAGTAGGAAAAGAGATTTATCTAAACTTTTCTTTGCTTTTTTTAAAAGACAAAAGTCTCGCAGTGTAGTTTAGGTGGCCTTGAATTCACTGCGTAGGCCAGGCCGGCCCTGAACTCAGCAGTCCTCCTGCCTCAGCTTCCCAAGTGCTAGGATTACAAGTGTGTGTCACCATGCCTAGTTTTAAAAATTTAACTGTTTCCCCAAGATTGTGATTTTTGCTTTCATCAGCTCATTTTGAAAATCTCTGTGGACAGGACTACAGTAATAGAATGTCTATACAACTTCCTAGGCCTTTTGAAACTGTTCTAATGCACACAACTGTTAATGCAAGATGATAGCATAGTTTATAAAGACTCTTTCATATATGGCTGTGCTTATATATACCAGATTTACATTAGTCTTCTATCTTTGGGATTGTGGTGGATATTTTCTCTAGGTAACGTTGGGTGCTAGCATTTACCTCTCATCCCTTTTCCTGAAAACAGGATTAAAAAGAACCTATGCTGTGTAAGTGCACATCAGTGGGATAGTCAGGGATTCCAGAATTGCCCTGGCAGCATGAAAGGAAGCTGCTTCATTTTTGTTTATTTGAATAGGGTTTGCAGAAGAGTGGTATTTCATTATGTCTACATGTTCACTCTCTCACTGTTCAATCCTTATTGTGCTCCTGCTGTGTGTACCTGGACTATGAATGGGAAGATGGACTTGTGACAGTTCCTGACCTTGATGAGCTCCCAGTGTTGCCATGGAGTGTATCTGGGAGTTGGGTCCACTTTAGAGAGGATACATGTTTGAAGAGGTTTTAAGATCAAGCTGTATCTCTCCAAGTAGTAAAGGAGGAAAATTGGGTTCAGGGCAGATGGTGTGGACATGAAACTGTGTTTCTCAGTGGAACTGGGCAATCATACACAGTTCATTAGGAGAAGGAGGATTGTGGGTAGCATGAGAAGGAGTATGGACTTAATTTTGTAGGTGAGGGGAAACTGATGGGCCTTAATTACAAGGCCTAGGTGATCTGATTCACAGGTTTTGAAAGTTTACTCTTGGGCTGGGGATATAACTCAGCGGCACAGGCTCCTGCAGCACAAGTTCCTGCCTGGCAAGCGCACGGTCCTGAGTTCGAGTGCTAGTAACCACAGCAAAAACAAACAAACAAAACTGTATGTACTTGTAAAATAAGGAGAAGGAATTTTGACTTAATAATTGGCCTTCTCATTGGGGAGTTCCCATAGTAGCATCATTTGGCAAGCCCAACAGGAAGTAAAATATAACATTTGTTTTATGTTCAATTTTTTTTTTTTTTTTTTGGAGACAGGGTCTCACTATGTAGCCCAGGATGGCCCCAAACTCACTGTGATCCTTCTGTGTCAGCCTCCTGATTTCTGGGATTCTAGGCATGCACCACCACACTTAGCCTTATGTTCAGTTCTAAGGGGAAAATATAAAGTATGGAGGGGGATTTCAAGTGAGTGTGTTTGTATGTGTATGTAATGTAGGATACACAGTCACTGATAAAGAATGGTGAAGGAATTTTCAGCATAGGGCTAGGATTTTGGAAATGACCCACAAAGTCAGGATCAAACATTAAAGTAAAGGAGAAATGGCCTAATGTGAGTGATGGAAAGAAAGGCCCTTTCATAGCATTTAGGATAAACCCTGATGCCCAAGTGGGTTGGCTTTGGACTGCAACCACAAAGAAGAAGAATAATTATCTAGAGTTGCTGGTTTTTCCTGTCATAGATGTAGAGTCACAGGGACAGAAAGTGAAACTCCTAGAAAACATCTCTGTCCATCTTCTCCCTGAGTAGCTACTAGGAAGATAGCATCAAGATGGTCAGTCCCTCCAAGTCAACACTGTTATATCTTTGTGAAAAGAATGTCAGATAGAGATTGCATTGTTAGATGTAGAGATTAAAGAAAGCTTTTTATCATGGTCAGACTTTATCCTTGTAGAGCCCCTGGGAAGAGATCCACGGGGTGTGTTTGGATTGTCACATTTTGGCCACCTCTATGATCCAGACTTTTATCTTGCTGATAGGTGGCACTTAGAAGGACTCCTCCTACCTGACCCATCTGTGTGGAGAGAGCCACTGTACTCTTCATCCTTTGCCAGCACCTGTCCTACACTGCAAGTCTGGGTTTCCTATTGTCCCATAGGCAGGAGCTTGTCAGCTGACAACTAAAAGCCCTAGCCAGGTGTAATTTTGGGTGCCATTACATGTGCAGATGCTTCCCTTGCTCCCTGTGAAAGCACAGATGGCTTGTCGCCATCTAAGATTATAATCCTTGTGACTGCAGTACCAACTCTTTAGCTGACAGCTCTGCCTCTTCTCTTAGATATTGTGCTTGGCTGCTGTTATGGTTTAGATTAAAATGTCCCCCAAAAGTCTCATGTCAGAAGTGGGGCCTCTGGAAGGTGTTTAGGTCACTTGAGCTTTAACTTCATCAGTGGATTGATCCATTGGTAAGATCATAATTTGATGGCATTATTGGGAAATAATAGAAATTTAAGGGGCAGGGCCTAGTGAAACGGTCATGGGGCTGTGTTCTTTGGGGGCAATACCCTGTCCCTGGCCCCTTACCCTCTGGCTATCTCTCTGCTTTCCAGCTGCAATGAGATAAGCAGCTGTCCTCTGCCACACCCTTCTGCTATGATATTTCTGTTTCACCACAGGTCTAAAAGCAATGGAGCTGGCTGATCATGGGCTGAAACTGGGAGCCCAAATAAATCTTTCTCCCCTAAGTTTTTTTCTCAGATACTTGGTCAGTGATGGAAATCTGACTAACACACCTGAATTCTCCAATAGGGTCTCATGCATATTGAAACAGCCCCTTGGGCAGCAAGTGGCAGAGATAAGATGAAACAGAAAATGTGGCTTCACAACTGGGATTGGGAGACAGTAACCAATTGTGGAGTAGATGCTCATGCAGCCCTTATGGCAGCCTTTTTAGGCTCTAGGATCAAATTATATGGTTTTTAGTAAATTGCACACAGCTGTTATTCTAAAGACAAGTTTTTTAGTTAGAATTAACCTCTGTCAGAGGAAGTTAAAGATAAGGTTTTCTGACTTGCTGGTATAATGCAGAAGAAAGGAACGTAATCTTTTCAGGTAGAATTACTAAAGAAGGGAAAAATTAAAAAGAAATAAAGCAAGTGGTTTCAAGGTTCTGGCTTACTGATAAGCTTGGTACAAATAATGTTGACACTTGTACTTACTGATTGGTGTTGCCCATCTACTTTGTCATAAAATGATGATATTGGAAAAAAGACATTTAATTTTCCGTATACGGGGGTACATGAGTACATACAAGTCTGTGTGTGACTGTTGGTTGGTCATCTCAGTTTGGATATTTCCATGGGGATTCCAATATCATATGAGTATGATTATCATTAGAACTGTGGAGATTCCCTTTCCTGGTGATGGTAGAAAGCCACTGTTTACGGCCATACCATCCTGAACATGCCTGATCTTGTCTGGTAGAAGCTGCTGACCACTGAAAGAGCTAGACTGAGTGGCATGGTGCCCATTTGGCTCTATTATTCCTACATTGCATAGGACAAACCTAAAGTCCTTCTCCAACAGGATCTAGTATCATTGGTGAGGATTTTGTAAAGGGCTGAGTTTTCAAAACGGGAGGTGACATGTGACATGTGGACTGTAGACTGGCCATGCCCAGATGTTGCTCAGAACAAAAGTAAAGGCACTGAGCCACATTAGAGGGAGGCTTTGCCTAAGCGATGGCCAGGCTTGCCAGGGGGAAGGGGTACATTTCTTCTAGGAAAACTGGAGAAGGCAATGAGATTGTTGTTACTGTGCTGACGCACGTGGTGAACTGCACCTGCCTAGCTAACCTGTGGCTAACCTTGAGTCAACTTTGGCAAAGGAAAGCATACTTTATAAAACTTACTTGCTCTTGAAATCAGATTTTTATTGCATTTCCCCAGTATTTTCCAGCATTGTGCTGATAAAAAGTACCCTGCATGCTGTCTATGGAGTTATATGGAGAAACTCAGTCCCTTGAAATAGACGGGAACATTAGTCCCCACTCCTGAGGCTGGTGGTGGCCATGGAGGTAGAAGCAATGAAGGCAGCAATAGTGGTGGTAGCAGTCTTGGCTCAGAGGGTGGGGAGCTTGGAAATAGGAATGGATTCGAGACTGGGCCAAAGTCCTTGGGCTGGGCAGCTTTTGAGCATTTGATTAAGTTGGTAGTTCTCAGGACACCTTTGTACTCCTAAAAATTAGTGGGGACACTGAAGAACTTCTGTTTATGTAAAGTATCAATATTATTATTTTTATTTTAAAAAGAACAAATAATAAAATTTCAAAATATGATAATTAGAGGGTAACAATGGTAATACCTCATGTATTGTTATCTTTAAATTACTCAGAGTACAAGATATCTGCATTCAGTTGTATAAATAATATTAGCACAAACCATTCTTTTGAATGATCTAGGAGAAATTAGTAGTATAACTATCTTAACTATCATATACACACATATTATTTCTTTCAGCTTCTCATGCTGGGGAGGCAGTACAATATTTATACATGCGAGTCTCATTTATTTCACTTATAAGTATAGTCTCTAGTTGGATCCATTTATCTATGAATGTCTTAAGTTTATTCTTTTTTGTGGCTGAGTAGTACTCCATTGTATAAAAACACCAGATCTTTTTTAATCTGTTCTTTGGTTGGTGGATATTTACGTTGTTTCCAAGATCTAGCTATTTCAAATTTTGCTGTTATAGACATGGGTGCATATATATTGCTGTGGTATGATGTTTTTATTTCTTCTGATAAAATACTCAGAAGGGGAATAGCTGGGCCAAATGGGGCTTCCAATCCTAGCGTTTTGAGGAATCTCCAGTGATTTCCAAAGTATTGATATTTACCATATTAGAAATTGAAACAGACTTAAAAGTTTAAACAAATGTTTCTTTAATTTATTTCAAAACAAAGCAAACGTATTATACCCATCTCATATTAATATAAACATTTTAATAAAAGTAACTTTCAAAAAGTACTATATTTCAAAAGTAAGTATATTAAAAAGAAGAAATTTGATGAGAAGAGGGTTACCAGTTTACATTTTTGCAAGTCTGTTTAATGTGTGAATCAATCAAAAATCAAATTTAAAAAAAATTGTAAAATAAACATACATAACAAAAATATGTCATTTTAACCTTTTAAAGATCAATTGGACTTTATCTGCTTTTGTATTTAACGTACTCCTGGGTGTTGAAGGATGTGTAGCACATTTGCCTTTATACAGATACGTAGTTAGAAAGTGAAGGAACATTTTAATAGATTTTAGATTTTTAGGTAGTTGTGAGTATTTTCTTAAAGGTTAAAGTGGTAGTTCCTTAAGGGTTACTTGTAACATGCAACCTGAAACCCTATTATCAGTTATTTGTGTGCTGTTCTGTTATAGCCTATTGGATTTTTTTTTAAATTTTTTAATTTTATTTTAAAAAGCAGTAAAATTAAACACAACAAAACAGAACAGAATGGGACATAAGAAAGCATAAATTTCAAAGATAGACAACCAGAGATCTTCACTATCTGTCATATTGTCTCTTGTTTTCTTCCAAATGGTTGTCCATATCTTTGCATATGGGGAGCTCGTACTAAATAACATAGCCAATCTTTTCACAAGATGTGTAGTTCACTGGCTCCCACTTGCTAGGCAGGGGGGAGGGGAAGGGGGGACATGGGATGGGGGACAGGACAACATGAGATGTCTGATTCTCAGCCCACACGCAGGCAGGATCACAGTCGCCTCCCAGAGACGGGCAGAGCTCCTTGTTCTCCCGGCACCCCAAGTCATCCTCACCGGTGCAGGTCCTGACTGTCAGGGTCTCTCTCCTTCGGGCTGCAGAAAGTCGGCCACACTTTCAGCCGCCTCCCAGAGAGAGAAGGAGTTCCTTGTTCTCCAGCACCCCTAGTCAACCACACTGTGCAGGTCCCGGATGTGCCAGGGTCTCTCCCCTGAAGGCCCCCTAAAGTCTGCCACACTCACCTGCTATTTCTTTCTGATGAATTGACCATTCCATTTCCAAAGTTCTGAAATGGCCAACAGACCACAGAAAGAATTCTCTTTAGGCTCCTGTTTGAAACCAGCAGCTACAGCCATCTGCTGGCCTTGCTTCAGGGCCACTAGCCTATTGGATTTTTGAATGGATCTGCTGCCTGATATGATTTTATAACTTTATGTGTTGGTCATTTTGATTTTTGAGTTACGCAGATTTTTTAAGTGCGCACATCAAGAAAGTCTCAAAATACTGGGTGGATGTTAGCATAATAGTGCGGATAGACATTTTCCAGAATTCTTGTTTTTATTTGAGTTTTATTTATTTATTTATTTTGGTATTGGGAATTGAACTCAGGACTTTATGTCACTGAGCTATATCCCCAGCCCCTTGAGTTTTAATCATTGTCAACAACTACAGTCAATTGTTTTCCTTGATATAACAGGCTCAATTCATTCATTTTTCAGGGACAGTGTGCCACTACACAAGTCTGTAGTTTGCCTGTAGATCAATGACTGTAGTTTGTCTGTAGATCAAGGTATATGATATTTCATGACAAAAGTCACCAGTCCAGCAGTTGCACTGCTGGTTTGCCTGACTTACTATTGTGTGGAACGTAAGTATTATAGGCCTGGTTCACATTTATCGCCCAAACTATTAAATACGTATGTATTCAAGGTTGAGATTTACCATAGTCATTAGTTTTTATTGCTTTGTAAGGAGTATTCTTCTGTGAGACTGTATTTTCTTTTTGCAGATGTACAGTGGTCAAGAATATATAGTGATATGCAGTATAGCTTGGTGCCTCCAACTTATTTGGCGGTAGAGTGTTAAGAGCTTTACACTTCATAGCTTTTTCTTTTTGTTTAGTACTTGTTTGAAATATACAATGAATACATTCATCATCAGGAGTTGGTACAAATACCTACTGTATATTAGTCCTTTTTATTTCACCTTCCCATTCCCTCCCTCCCCTTTTCTTCTGTCCCTATATGCTGTTTGCACCATTACTATCAATTTCAAGCCTGAAAAGAGCAAAAATGTCTAGGCATTATTATGAAAATAGTTTTGACCTCACAGAGGTCTTAGGGACATTTGGGTCCCAGCCTACACTCTAAGCCCAAGCCATGAGCTAGGAAGATGGAGTGTTTTTGTTTATTCCACCCAAACATGCATTGTCCTGAGTATGAAACAACTCAAGCTCGAATTATGACAGACATGTCACATTGTGGAAATAGCCAGTGACTTCAGTTGATACGTTTATTTTTTCTTACCCAATCCTTAAAATTCCTTTGTGATTCTATCAAATCTTTGTTGTTGGTGTTCAGAATTCATGATAAAGAACATGATAAAGAACATCAACATTGTTTTTGTAAATTTATTTTTGGAGGGCTTACCCTTTGGCAGTATAATTTAGTGGTTAGGCGAATGGGGTTTGGTTTCTGATACATGTGAATTAAATTCTCCATTCTGCAATTTCTGAGCTGTGGGACTTGAGACAAGCTGCTTGGGGGCTTTACAATTTATGAGAATGATGGAATTTGTGGCAGAGGATGGTTGGGAGAATCAAATGAGGTAACTGAAGCAGAGCACTTACTAGCATAGTGCAGTGGTGGTGAACCTATGACAAAAGATGTTAATGTGTGAGTTGTTTTTCTAAACTAAAACCTCAGTATTCAGTTTTAATTGCACTTTGTTATAAATAAGTGGGTTTTGGGTTGCAGTTTGGACATGGATCTCCAAAAGGTTCACCATCACTGGCATAGTGACTTGGATGCAACAGCCATTCAGTCAGTAAGAACCAACTCTTTGCTGGGATGAGTCACATTTTGTGCTGCACTGAACGGTGTTTCTTTTTTTCTGTACTCTCTGTGGTGCACATCTTGTATAATGTACTGAAACCCAGAATACACCAGAGACTATGATTGTGTCAGTTTCTCAAACTAAAAAGGGCAGATGTCCAAATCTAAAACACTGATAGCTTGCCCTGGTTAAATTGTAGCTGCTGAGTTTGGCAGTTTCTTTACTGAAAACCCTGTGGGTTCAGTCAGTATTGTTCTTGGGTTGCTCCAGGTGCCTAGTGTGTTTAGGTACTTAGAGGGATGTGGCCCTTGGCAGTTGAGGGATTATGGGAAAAATCTTCATCTTTCTGGCTATGGAGATATGGGCTAAGGTTTGAATGAGAGCAATTATTCTATTGTAAACTATTATTTTTTTTACTAAATATTGAATGAGTTTATACTATTTGAAAGGCCTGGACCAGAGTCTGGATGTAGAGTTGTGACCCTTGTCCTCTAGGAGCATACAGTCTAGAAGGGTAAAGGAGACACTAATGAAATAACCACCTAAGCAAATATGTAATAAACAGGTTGCCTTCTGGATAACTATGGGAGGTAGGGACTCTTTATCATTTTCATTTTATAGGTGAGGGAACTAAAAGCACAGAGAGGTCTAGTAACTTATAATGGTCACACAACAAGAAAGACCTGCTAAGTATTGGAGCCAGTGTATTTAAACCCAAAGAACACTAGAACATTACAAAACACCAGTACCCATCTCATATAATTGTTGTAAGAGATAATGTACTTTTTAAATTTTTATTTTTTTTTTTAAAGACAGGGTGTCTCTCTGTAGTTCTGGTTAGCATTGTACCAATTGTGTATCTCAGACTGGCCTTGAACTTGCACAGTCCTCCTACCTCAGCCTCCTGAGTGCTGGGCACACACTACTACACCTGGGCATGTTTTAGTTAAGTACTTAGAAAAGTACATGGCGCATAGTAACTCTTAGCAAGAGTAGCTAATGTTACTGAAAATAAGGGAATTTTTAAAATTAGGAGCAGCAATAGCCATAACAACCTTACCTTTCTCAAGTTCTTTCTAGTTCATATAAGACTTCATGCGTGTTACTATCCCAGATACTGTGAACTCTCAGGACCTGGACATGTCTATATTTAGAGGCTTGTATTTCACTGTTTCCATTCTTTCCTTTATTTACCAGTTTTTACACTGGGTAGATTTCTTAACATCCTCCAAAGATGACTAGTGACTTCCTTCAAGCAACCATATAGACTCTTGAATTTTAGTTTATTTAATGTATTTCATCCCATTATAGATATCTTATGTTTGCTACTCAAATTGTCCCATTTTGGGCCAATGGATTTCCCTGCAAGTTGGCCCCTGAGTACTTTCCTACAACCCTAGTGGCTTCTGATAGCGTTTGTACTCAGTAACATTTTTTAAGGAGCAGAGTAATTATAGTATTGAAATCCTCATTAATTCTGTTTCTGTTATGTTTATTCAAAGACTGAGCTAAAGTTTACTTTCTGTTTTGAAAAGAAAATTAGTAGCATGTGCATGTTTATATGAAGAAATAAGTCACAGAAGAAACACTGTTGACATCTTCAAGCTCTTCAGGAGCTTTAATTTGCTTTTTACAGTTGGCAATTGTAAAGCAATGTAGTCAGGTAACTTCCTACAAATGCCTGTTGAGGAGCAAGTGCCTCTGAATGTGGGTAAATGCTGATTTAAAAAAATAACAACAGGGGCTGGGGATTTAGTTCAGCGGCATAAGCGCCTGCCTTGCAAGCAGGCAGTCGTGAGTTCGATCCCTGGTACCAATAAAAAAAAAAAAAATAACAACAACAACATAAAGAGAAAGAAACCCTACATCAAAATGTAGATGACCTATTTGCAGACTAAGGAGCACCCCTGGCCCAGCCAAGTCCATTTCCAGGACACCTATGCAAGGCTGCAGAATGACTAGCTGTAGTCATTCCTTTCATAGGAGCCTTGCTTTGAACGGTACATCCTGGAAGGAAGGGCTGTCCACTCTCCTTCAGGAGTCATGTGTGTTTGACTGACTGACTTTGTTTATGATTTTCCTCCACTACATTGCACCGTGTCTGGAAGGCAGGAATTCATGTTTTATACACTACTGTATTCCTAGTGACAGGAATATAGCCTAGTATATGGTAGATGCTCGATAATATAGAGGCCCTTCTTTATCTGTGAGTTTTGTATCAATAGTTTCAGCCAAACACAGATGTAAAATTTCAGAAAATATATTGTATCTATATTGAATGTGTATAGTCTTTTTTTTCTTATCTTTATTTCATGATTTGACTACTGGACTGGAGTATAGCTCAGTGGTACGGCGCCTGCTGGGAAGTGCAAGGTCGTGAGTTTGATTCCTGGTACCACAAAAAAACAAACAAACCCCCAAAAAACAGTGGTGGACGCTTACAGAATCCCTCTTTGGACTACTTGTCCCCCTCATCCACAAAAATATAACAACCATTTACATAGCATTTATGTTGTGTTATGTATTGTAAGTAATCTGGAGATGGTTTACAGTATAGAGGGAGATATACATAGGTTATATATAATTACTACGCTATTTTACATAAAGGATTAGAGAATCAATAGATATTGGTATCCATGGAGGGTCCTAAAATCAATCATCTGTGAATACTAGGAGAGGACTGTACTGGTATTGTCAAAGGAGTGAATCAGTGAATATTACTTTTCATGCTGCACATACAGGCACTTTGTTACATGTGAGACAACACCCCAGACATGTACATAGAACGAACCAGAGTATGAGGACAGGTAGCAAGGCTTTACTAGGAGTGGTCGAATGGTTAGCTGAATAGAAGCTGTGGGTAAGGTCTTGAAAGGAGGTAGAGAAAGCATGGTTTAAAAAAAAAATTTAAAAACCTATCTAGTGCACAGTGCCTGGGATGTGAAATTAGCCCTTGGATGCCCGAGTATGGTGGTGGGGGGTGGGGTAAGTAGCAGTGGCTGTGCAGCAGGAAAACATAGGATTGAAAAGCTGAGTGCTTATTTAGGGCCCAGAAAATGTGGGATTGAATGGCTTAGTTGAGGCAATTATTTTTAAGCTATTTTAAATAGGAGATTTCAAGAAGTGTATTTATCTTTAATAATACTGTAGCTCCTGATAATTCTTACTTGATTATCATTTATGCACATGAAAAAGCAGCATACCCTTTTCTGGCAAAGCTCCAGGATAGTCTTTGTGCATAATTTCCAGGATTTTTATGTAATGCTATTACATTCTGTTCAGAGAAAAATGTAGTACAGAAACCAGCTTTTGCATCATTTTTTTTTTTTTTCATGTTTGAGTAGTTCGGAAACCATTAACTTCACTTTTTAGTGGCCTAGTATAGAGAGAGGAAGAAAATATATAGGCATGTATTTTATTTTCTTATATATGAATGGATATCAAAACATAATATGCCATTAAGGCTATAACACTTAAAGTAAAAGGAGTTTGCATATTGATTTAGTTAGTTTTACCCTGTTAAATGTTACTATTTAAAGTGGGCTTACATTTTTTTTGTATAACTTCGTAACTGAGTTCTCTGTGAGAAAATGCTACTTCTTATGGTCATTAGTATTTTTGTTTTGTAAACGAGTTGCCTAGAAAGTAAGGCAGAGAGGTAGGTTTCTGAAAGGAAAGCTGTAGAGTTTTACTTTACTTGGTGGTTTGGTGTTTTGTTTTGTTTTTTGGTACGGGGCGTAGAACTCATTACCTCGCACTTACCAGCCCTGGAGTTATCTTACTTGTAAAAATGAATTTGTTTTCATATATTAGCTTAAGATTTTTTTCATCAAGTTTAGCACATTTGGGCAAAAATTTTTCTGCTTCTGCTTAATCTTGCTAGTTCTCAGTTTTCTTCTGTTTGTAAAATGTAAACTTTGAACAAGATCCCATTCTCTAAAATTAGCTGAGATTCTCTCATGACTGGGAAATAGTGCTTTTCTTAATATGAAAAAGTGGTTTCTCCTTTGTCCATTTGTTTAAACCATGAACCCTCATTTAGACAAATTTAGCATAGGGAAACTCAAATTTACAGAACCACTAAATTTCAGGGTATGGGTGAGATTCTTAACTTTATAAAATATTCTTTACTGCCTTTAAATATAAATAAGATTAAATTCTGGAAATAAATTTACACATGATTTTTCAGGATCACATTTGTTCTGTAAGGCAGGGTGTCACTAGAGGAACCCCATTTAGTTTTGAAGGGTTGAGAAACACTTTTGAAATGACTTGAAGAAAATATGAGAGAATAAATTTGTTTAAAAATGTACTTTAATCCCTATCTGAACATTATATTACAGAGGGATATCAAGGTTAGTTGCCAATGAAATGAATTTCATGGTGTTGACAAGTTTTTCACCAAAAGGACTGAACAAATGAATACTGGATTAATAACGTCCGCAGCAAATATTCTGTTAGTATTGTTCCTGGTGGTGAGGTTCTGGGTCTGCTTATCACCCATGTGCGTAAGGTGTTGGAGACTTGCTGATTCTTTGGAGTCCTCAAATTAATTTGGAACCTTTGAATATTTTAAAGATTCTTGAGATTTTGCATGGTTTTCTCTGTGTATTTTCTTTACTGTGATCACTGATTCACATTTGATTCTCTGTCATTTCCTTGGGTGGGGGAGGTGAGAGGGGAACCCAGGCCCTGCATGCTCTACCACTGAGTTATGTATACCCTCAGCCCTTGTTTCCATGTTCTTTGTTCCAGAGTTCTTTCCTAGGTCTCTGAGTTTCTTTGTGCACACTTTTTCTCCTTTCTGCTGCAAAGACAGAGACCATGTAAAAACCTTTCCTCTGAGCAACTTGTGGCTGGCTAAGAAGGTACCCAGGCTTTATCTGGCATGTTGGGTTAGATATGTGTCTTCAGTTCATTTTCTGGCTGATTTTCATTTTCTGCTTTTCTTATAGTAGTGTGAATGTGGTCTTTTCTTCAAGGGATTTCTTATCCTTTCTTAAGGAACAGCAAGGAAAACTCATGGCCAAAGAAGATAACTTTTACTGTGGTTTGCAGGACTAGAGAAAGAAGAAAGGGAAAGCTCTACTTGGTTCTAAAAGATGTTGTCACTGGGCACCTGTGTTACCTGACCTGCCCTGCAGGAGAATTTCACAAAGGCTCAGGTCTTGAAACTGTAGCTTCCCCGAGAGAAACTTACCCAGAGGCTGCCTGTTTTTCAAGGACTAAAGTTACTGACTTGGTGTGCACGAAACTGCAGAAGGTTAAAAACTTTTAGGATTACCATGCAAACAAGGCATTTCAAAGGACTTTCCTTGTCATTCATACATGTTTTACAGTAATATTTTCAGGTGAAATAATGGGGTGGAGATGGGGGTTGGGGAGTGGAATTTTATTCCTGGCTCCAGAAAAAAATATTGTAATCTCTCACTTTGAGAGCTGACAGTTCTAGGATATCAACTTTGTGTCTCTGCCATTTGGAGTTCAAGTGGAAATGTTTGCTTTTATAGCTCTAGTCATGCTGTTACTTTATTTAGTAGCTATTACATTTCCAATTCCATATACACCTTTGGAGGTGCTCCAGCGTGCACTTTCTGTTTCTCCAACAGCATTGCCTGTAGTGTATGGTACTTTCTTAAACAAAAAATGTCAACAAGGTTCTTAAGCTGGTGATTCATTTTAAACTATTCTTTGATATACTTTTTAAAAAAATAGCAGCTCTTTTTGAAATGTAATTCAAATGTCATATGTCATTCATTTAGAATATATAGTTCAGTGGCTTTTAGTAGATTGAGAGAGCTGTACAACCACCACCACAATTGATTTTAGGGCATTTTTATCACCCTAAAAGGAGACCTTGTGGTCATCAGAAGTCACTGTCCATTTCCTAAAGCCCCCAGTCTCTGACAACCACTCATCTACTTTCTGCCTCTGTATTTGTCTGTTTTGGATACTTCATATAAATGGAATCATTCACTATGTGTCTGGCATCTTTCACTGAGCATCATGATTTCAAGGTTCATTCACATTGTAAGTATGTGTATGTGCTTTATTCCTTTGTATGGCCATTCATTGTATGTGTGGATATTCCACATTTTTTTATACATTCATCAGCTGATGGGAAAGATTTTTTTAAAAAAATCTACAATCAAGATGATTGTTTGAAAATAAGTTGAAATGATAAAAATTTATTATTTAATACTATACCTTGATTATATTTACCCATTCCATTTTCACTAGTGTTTATAAATTTTCTTCAAAGGCATGATTAATTGATATTTAGCACTGAATTATCATTTGATATAAATGTTTCATATAAACAATTTAGTTTCTTTTTTTCCTAACAGCTAGTCTCTTTTCTAGGCCTGCTGCAGGCTGATTAAATTTGTAGATCCTTTTCCTTTCTTCCCATCATTTCCTTAATAGAAGGCTTTAGTGGAATCATATGGTTGAATATGAAACCAACCTCATTTGATATGTTGCTAGATATAAATACCAATTGAAGTAAGTCTTTCTGGATGGTTGAGTTTTCTGAAGAACTAGGATTTCTGCTGTTAAGTCAATGAGAAATTTTTCTATTTTAAACAGTTTAAACATTCGGTTTCACAATTCTGTACTATATGAAATTCTTACTTTCATAAAAATAATACATGCCAAATAAAATCTAATTTTCTTGATGACATTTATTTTTACTACTTGTTACTTGACTTTTATTCCTAAAATAGCAATTCCCTATAAAAATAGGATTTTTTGCTTTGCTTTAGCATATTCATGATGGGACTGTAATTTATGTCTCACTGCCAGGTGACTTGAACCACCAGTGATACAAACAGATCTAGTCATATTTATCAGTATTTTTACTAATAAAATTGATTTTAAAAACCACTTGATGGGACAGTCATGCGTGTAACATTGGTGGTTCAAACCAGTGGGAACATGTTAAACCAAGATTGCTGTTTTCTTGTTCTTATTTGCTAAAAAATAAATTTTCTGGTTGCTCTCTGGCTGTTACCTTATGTAGCTTTCCAGTAACAGATTTGCCTCTGGGTTTTACTTTATTTCATAAAAACAAAACAAAAACAAATACTTTGCAGATACAGTTTGATTAAAATAACTAAGAATTCGGTCTTTATGCAGCATTTTGGTTATCAGCTATTTTCTAAATAAATCAGGTTGCTAGATATGTGAGTTCAGGATGAGTAAGATGTGATTACAGTTATTTTTAGCTTATTTTTAAGGAGGAGGAAGAGAAAGAAAAATTTGAATCATTTGTGTCTTAGAAAATAGAGTATATTTTCCACAAGACTAGAAAGTAGATTTCTTTTGCGTATGTAGAAATAGTTGAGAATCATAGATTTCATAATTGATAATTAAGTAAAATTAATAATTAATTTCATAACTAGTTATATTATAAAGCTGAAGTATAAATGTTAAGGAAACACCTGGATAACTGTAGAAATTATTGTATGTGAAGAAGTTTTACACGTTTTCTACTACACCGACACAGAACTGGCAATATTTCTGTCTCTTTACTTTAAACTGAAAGTGTGTGTATGTATTTTCATCTCAGAAACTGTAACCTGACATTCAGTAGCATTAAATCAGGATTAGTTTGTTATAGTTTGTTTTAGGAAGGTTGGTTTTCTTGCCTGCCTTACAGGGGTTGCCAGTGTCTTTAATTTTCAAAGCAGTCAATATGTAGCTACTTTTAAATGGCATGTAGTTTAAAAATGGCCATTTGAATGTGTTTTCTTTTCAGAGTCTTGCAGTCTGAAGGGTTTGGGTTAGAGTTAAATGAGATCATGCACCTAAAGACATCTGGCACTGGAGAGGTGTTTGTGAATGTTGGTTTTGCCCTGCTTTGTGCCCCTCAATGTGTTTTCATTTAGCACATATTTTATGTCCCTCCATGAGTAGTGCTGTATGGAAATGGGGTCTCAGAGAATTTCAAAAGTCTTATGCCAGGTGTGTGCTAGAAAGAGGAAGTGTGGTAGCCCCACTCTGACTTTGAGGAAAGAATGAGAGACTTGATTTCGCATCTATGGGGCTAGCCTTGCCCTTTGTGCTTCCTGATCTCTGCTGTCAGTGCCCAGGCTTCTCCTATGGCCTCAGGCATTGGACAAGCAAACTTGGATTCAGTCCTTTGTCCAAAAAATGCATACCAGACCCTGGTTTCAGTCTTGAACACATGGTGACAGAAGCCCCTACTTGGGAAATTTACTCTGTGATAAAGGGTACTGATATAAAACAGATTCACAAGAACCTGGACACAGCATGCTACGGTGAGACCAACTGTGCAGAAAAATAAAGCAGGATATGAACTGAGACACTGAAGCTAGCAATTTTATATCTGGTGAGTGAAAGTTGCATTAGTCTCTCCAAAAAGATGTTCATTAATATTATGACTTATTTAAGACAATGCAGCAGTGATTCTCACCTCCCTACTTTGACGGGTAAAAACATCTTTTCATATTGGGTGCTCAGCTCAGCCTTTTCCCTAAAGAATCACATGTAGCTTAGATAGTACCCTTGGATGGGGATAGGCTGTGTAGAGACTTCCCTTGACTTCACTTACCTCTCATTCTGAACCTCAGGCCTGAAGTTGCTGTTCCCGATGCTGTCATAAATTTCTCTGATGCTGGCCCACCCATGTTGGGTTTCTTATGTGTGCTAAAGTGAGGAACATTTTTAGGGCTTGTAGTTTGCTACTTTACCCCCTTACTGTTATTTTGCAGATTCTAGGTGCTCTTTTGACTTTTAAAACATTGAAGTGAGGGCTGGGTGTGGTGGCACACGCCTGTAATCCCCACATTCAGGAGACTGAGGCAAGAGAATTACTGGGAGTTTGAGGCTAGCCTGGGCTATAAAGTGAGTTCAAAGCCAGCCTGAACTGCATAGTGAAACCCCATCTCAATAAGACCAGAAAAAGGCTGGGAATGTAGCTCAGTGGCACAGTGTCTGCTTGACAAGTATGAGTTTGATTCCTGGTGTCAATACAAAAAAAAAAAAGGCAAGAAAGAAATAAACTGAAGTCAAATTCAAATGATGTAAAATGAACTATTTAAAAATAAACAACTCGGGCCAGGGATTTAGCTCAGTGGCATAAACACCTGCCTGGCAAGCGCATTATCATAAGTTGGATCCCTGGTGTCAAAAGCTGCCCCCCCCAACAAAAAAAGACAATTCAGTGATATTAAGTATATTCACAGAGTTATGAAACTGTCACAACCAATTTTAGAACATTTTTGTTACCCTCCAAAGAAGACAGTGTTCCCATTAAGCAAGCGTTCTGGATCTTCTCAAACCCCAATATCTGATAACCACTAATCTTCTATCTCTAGGGATTCACCTCTTCTAGAAATTTCATATAAGTAAAATCACATGATATGTGGCCTCTCATGTCTGATTTCTCTCGCTTATTTCAAGTTTCATCTATGTTGTAACATGTCTTAGTGCTTTGTTCCTTTTTATGACTGCATCATTCTGGATGGATAGAACACTTTTTCATTCATCTTTTCACAGACATTTCAGTTGTTTCCACCTTTTGACTGTTACGAATTATGCTGCTGAGAACATTTGTGTGCAAGTTTTTGAGTACATGTATTCAGTTCTTCGGGGCATATACCTAAGAAGGGGTCACATGGTAACTTTCTGATGAATTCCTTTGCCACTTTAAAAGGAAAAACCTGTGAAAAAGAACCCTGTAGAAAATTACCTTGGGAGGCCGGGGATTTAGCTCAGTGGCATAAGTGCCTGCCTGGCAAGTGCAGGGTCTTGAATTCAATCCCTGGTACCAAAAAAAAAAAAAAAAAAAAAAATTACCTTGGGAGTCAGGTGTTTCAGAAAATATCTTGAAAGTTTAGTATCAAGCCAACAATAAATAGTTCTAAAAATTATATCATCTTAATTGAAATAATCACTTTGTTCATGATACATTGGAATAATGTTATGGTTAGAATAAGTTACAATGTAAATCTAATAGTTTAGAGACTTAAAAAAAAAAAAACTCAGGTCAGTTTTGAACTTGTGAGCTCAAGTGATCCCACTTTGTCTTTATTGAGTACCAGGATTACAGGTGTGTGTTCCTACACCCAGCTAAAGCCTTTTTTTTTTGTTTCTTTTTGTTTTTTAAATAAACATACGGCTTTCCACAGTCCCCTTTTAAACTGGCATTGGATTTGGCCACTTTGAAATTGTGTGTTAGATAAACAGTTGGTATCTAGGGCAAGCTTTAAAAAAATATTATTTAAATATTGGCTAAAAAAGAAAAATCCCTAACAACTCTAGGAACTTTCTTTTTCAAATGAATTCAAACTGTCTAAATACAGTGTGGTAAAATTAGGCTTCCCTTCTGTTTCCCATGGGGTTAAGGAAGCCCATGAGCCCCTTGTACCCAGCTGGGCCGCCCTCTGCTTGCCAGCTGTCCTGAGAGCCTGGGATTGGGATACTTTCCATAGCCAGCAGCATTCCCACACGATTCCTTAATATAGAATGTTTTCAAAAGAAACATTGAATACTACGAGAGCTTTACTCCCAAACATGGTCACTGGTTCATAGTTCATTTTTATTTTGTTTTCATGTAGTTAAAACAAGGAATAATATGTAAACTTGTCGTTGTAACTGAATGTCAGTATTGTTTAGGATAGAAGAGGAGAAAACGCAGTTTCTAATCAGCAAAGGACTGCAGAGCAAGAGGCTGCCCTGGTGCTGACCTTGGCAGGATGCCTCTTTTGGCCAGTGGCATCGTTCTCCATCCAAGTGTATTGGTTTATCTGAAAAAGTGCCATCAGGGAGCACCTTGGGGTGGCCCATGGGGTAGCAGGATTATAAGCACTATTATGGAAGATCGCCAAACGTGTTGGTCAACTAGCTGTTAGGTCTGTGGAATTCCAGTATCACTCACTGTCTGGTAGGATATTATTTAGTCCTATAGGCAGATAAAAGTATTCAAGCAGAGCCTGGGGATATAGCTCAGTGGTAGAGTGCTGTCCTGGCCTGGTCTACAAGAAGCCCTGGGTTTCATCCATAGCACTACCAAAAACAACAACAGCAGCAGAATACCATCAGAGTAAATTAGGAAGCTACTCCAAGAGATGAAAGGAATGCACAGGCAGAGAACTGTTTTATAAGGGGACCTATTACTCTGTGGTCAGGCTTCATTTCTTTTAAAACCACTTTGCATTCATCCATAGGTTGAGCAGTTTCCGAGTACCTATTAAAGATGAGCATGTGAAGATGAATAAACCAGAGTCTTTGTCTTAAAACCTTACAGACAAGCTGGGGATGTAGCTCAGTGGTACAGCACCTGCCTGGCAAGCACAAGGTCCTAAGTTTGATTCCCAGTACCAAGAAAACCACCCAAAAACAACAACAACAACAAAAGCAACCTCATAGACTACCCCAGGTACTGCTGGTAGGGACTGAGGATGGTACGTACCATTGTTGTGGGAAAAAGTTTGGCAGCTCCTCCTAGGAGATTAAACAAAGTTACCACTCCTGCATTACAGGAGCACTGAAGACATGTGTTCACTCAAAAGTGTGTGCCCAGATACTCAGGCAGCATTATTCACAACAACCAAAAAGTAGAACCCCCCTACATGTTCCTCAGTGGGTGAATGGATAAACAAAATGTGGTCTGTCCATATGACAGGATATTACTTGTGTTCAACCATAGAAAGGAATGAAGCATTGGCACTTTACAACATGTTGAACCTTCTAAATATGCTATGAAAAAGAAGCTAGACATAAGAGGTCACATGTTATGTGATCCCACTTACACGAAATGTCCAGAATAGGTAATCCTAGAGATAGAAAGTAAATTAGTGGTTGCTAGGTGTTAAGAATTTGGAACAATGAGAAATTGCTGCTTAATGGGAACAGAATTTTCTTTTGAGGATGATAAAAATGGTCTGAAATTAATTGCAGTGATGGATACACAATACCATGGATTTATTTATTTATTTATTTTTCCCTGTGGATATATTTAAAATAACTAAACTGTATTCTTTAAGTGAGTTACGTAGTCTATGAATTATGGGTTTCTTTTCTTTTTCTTTTTTTTTTTTTGAACCAGGAATCAAACTCAGCTATGCCTCTGAGCTATATCCCTGACCCCTTGTGAATTATGTTTTAATGGAGCAGTTATAAAAAAAAATAAAACTCAAACCTACCAGACTTAGCATTAACACTTGATCAGCATATATTGTAGGACAAGGCCATTGTAGATCTAAAAAATAAGATTTGACATAGAGATTCTATAGGTCATGGGATGAAGAAGATGAAGTGGATGATTCTGTCGCAGCCTCTTGGGAGGGCAGAAATCCCTGGGAGAATCGCCAAGCTTCAGGGACCAGGGTCACAATTTCAGAGATTCAGAGTCTTTATGTCTGTCAGTATTCAGTTGTGCAATTCAGGAGAACTGATTTATGCTGATCATGACACTGATCTATAAACCAGGTGCCAGTGTACTGTATTAGGTTACCTTGAGGAATAGGATGTACTTTTCCAGTCACAAAAATATTCTTATCTATCACTCAGGGCACATCTTCTGTAATATCAAAGTATCTGGGAGCTAATTAGTAGTGATGTGATTGTGTAAGGAATATAGTACCTGAGCAAAAGGTCTTGTTTTATTTTGCCATAGGGAAGTCACAGTTAGTTGTCTGTCTGTCTGGTTAGTAACCAAACATGAAGACTCATCCTCCTTTTTGTCTTATCAGGCAAGATGGTTTCAGACCAACAGCATGGAATGAAGCTCATTAGCTGTTGGAATGTAGGGCACAGACAGAGGAAGAATAGGATAGGACTGATCAGGCCAGAATTTGGGACTTGAAGGAAGAGAGGCAGGTTCACTGGGAAAGAATGAGGAGCCCCTTTCTGAGGTGGTCCAGCATGTTATAGAAACTATCATATTCAGGTCACATAGAGGTCTGGTCATCTGGGATTAGAGGATTAGGAGTTGACTTCAACATGGAATCAGTATGGGGATACTAAGAAGGGGCTTGACAGTGTTAACCCATCTCAGAGATCAAGAGAAATAATGAGAATGAGTCTTCATGTTTGGTTACTAAAAGACAGGCAGGCAGGCAGAGAGATTTGGGCTAACAACCCACTTGAGAAAGGATTAGTGAGGGTTGGTTGATATAGATGTGATACATCTGGTCTGATAATCTTTTTTTTGGTAAACTGGTGAGCTACTGTGAAAAAAACAGAGTTACTCTCTCCAAGCTTTTTCTGTTACCAGGGTGAGTCATTCTTTTAGATTCCCCCATCACTTGCTGCGTGTATTTATGAACATGATTGATCACTATCTAACAAGCTGATGATATTATGGAATTTTTTTTTTAATTTTTGGTGTGGTAAATGGTATTGGGGCTATTTTTCAGAGTCTTTTAAAAAATGGAAATAGCAATGGATAATATCTATACCTTGCATTGTGCTAAGCATGATACCTTCCCATAAGCAGATCAAATTTCATTATTTTATTAAAACTCCCCTTCTTGGCTGATGGTCTTGTTGGGGATACTAATGCATCTTCATGTGTCCATTATGGCCTATGTCATCATCAGATGTCACCTGAGATGAACCTGCCCTTTCCTTTTTTAAAATTCTGGGCAATGCGTATACTCAGGAAATTCACTCGGGGTTGAAATTTGTCACATGTCTGACTCTCTAACCCAGGGCTCCATTTTCATTTTTTCAGCTTTCCTTTCCTTGTCCTATAGCACATGGGATGCTCCATGTATTTTAATTGACCCTCCTCAGAAAGTACTTGAAAGATGATTTTTCTTTCTCCTGTTCTTTTGTGTTACTATATTCTGGGTTTCCCTCCTCTCCTCCAGAGTGAAATGGTTGGACTACCTTCACTTCTTGGTTGTTCTTTCAGCTCTTACCTCTCTTCCTCCTCCTCTTTCCCTGCATAGTGCCCTCTTCCCCACTCAACCTTAGGTTCCCAAAGGTATGGTGATAGTGGATGTGTGTGTAGGAATGAATGAATGAAAGAACTTTCTACTTGATGTGGTAGAAGGCAAAGTCTTCTGTAAGGTTTCTTGAATTCAGTTTAATGTGTTGAGATTTTTTTCTTTCATAGTCATTTATGAGATGTCTTTGATTTCACTGATGTGTCTTTTTTAAAAATATCATAACAAACACTTTTCTTCGCCTTTTGCATGGAATGCCAAGAAGCCTCAGTTCTTCAGGAGTGAGTGTGGCAAGCTCTTCTGAGTCAGGGACACCTCACACATTTGGAGGGGAGTGAGGAGTGTACGGCCTTTTCTTTAACGTGAAGTGGGCGTGTGTCTCGGTACTCTAGAATTACTAGTTCTAATTTGTGTCCACAAGAGAAGACATTTTCGAGGTGCCCACAGTTCTGAAACATAAACATGGGACAAAGAGTTCTCTCTTGTGACCCAGCTTGCCTCCCCATGCTGTGCCATGTACCATACGTTAGTTGGTGTGCTTGTCTCCCTCTTCCATAAAGCACAGACCTATAAATATTCCTCAGTTTAAAAATAATGTTTTTCCTACCATGAGGCAAGGTTCAGTTCTTGTCTATCTAATTTTAGTTCCTTGTTTTTATGAACTTGGAAATGTTTTCCTTAACCAGAAAAAAGCACATATGGAAGTGAAGGAAACTTCTTGCTATATTTCCCAAGTGAGATTTTCTATGTGAGATTCGTCTTTTTTGTTGATCAGGTTATTCAAACCAAAATTGTGAGTTAAGAGCTTATATAAGACACAGAGGGACAAAAGTGTTCTCCACAGGCTGTTTGTTGCCCTGTTTTGTTTTTTAAAGAGTACAAAACTGACATAAGCACAACAGAAAAGTTTGTGTTAGAGGCCTATGGAATACTGTAGTGGTTCTGAAAGTGTATTTTTTGTTGCTTCTATAAAACTAATTTTATTTGAAAAATTAAATGAAAAAGGGCCAGGGATTTAGCTCAGTGTCTGCCTGGTGAATGCAAGGTTGTGAGTTCAATCCTCAGTACAAAAAAAAAAAAAAAAAAAGAAAGAAAAAGGTCAAAATATATTATGTCTGTGAATACTACTACATTTTTTCATATTCTTGGGTACAGACAATACTGTTTTTGTATTTCCCAAATTTTATATATATTGCTTCAAATAGCATAAAAATTAACCCAACATAAAAATAAATGAGATTCTGCTACCTAAAACCCTGTCCCTGTTAAGAATACCTAGAAATATATTGAAACATGTTCAAAAATTTTAAACTGTATATCCTGCTTTAACTGAAGGAAATACTGCCACTAGTCTTCCTCAGAATATTTGCCCTTAGTCACTTTCTGAAACACTTCTGGAAGTCCCCTTTTGTCTTTATGAGACATGATAAAAAATATAGTGAATGCTGTTGTATCTTCTTTTACTTAATTCATTGGATCTGGCATTATATGACTTCTAGATCTTCTCTAAAGTCAAAGTGACTATGAAAGGTAAACATTTTGAACTGACATTGAAGCAGCTATGATAGTGTAATTAAAAATTTTTGAAAGAGGGCTTCCAAAATTACTCTACTTCACAAAGTGGTAAGAATAACAGGATATAGCCTGGTGTGGTGGCACATGCTTGTAATCACAGCACTCAGGAGACTGAGGCAGGAGGATCGTTGCAAGTTCAAGACCAGCCTGGGCTACAAAGTGAACTCAAGGCTAGCCTGAACTGCATAATGAGACCCTGTCTCAGAAAGACCAAAAAAAAAAAAAAAAAAGAATGATAGGATAAGTGTGTTTGAATTGAGAGGGAGTATTTTGAGGGGGATTTATGGTAATGTGTCTTTTACTGAAATAAATTTATAAAAATTTAAGTAGTTCACCATACTTTTCATACTTCATATATTATTAATAATTATCTTTTGATCAAGAGGTGTTATGTAAGTTTACTGACTTATGATCCCATTTAACCTAAATAGATCATAAATATATTTTTGCTGTTAATATATACATCTCTGTCTGTCTATCTCTCTCTTATTGTGCTGGGAATATAACTCAATGGCACAGTGCCTACCTGCAAGTGCAAGGTCCTGAGTTCAATCCCTGGTATCAGAAAAAGCTACATTATCAGCCTTTTTAAATTTTTTGAAACAGGTTCTCACTAAGTTGCTCAGGCTGGGTTTGAATTTTTGATCTTCCTACCTTAATTTTCAAAGCACTGAGATTACAGGCATTCCTCATCCTGCCTGGCTATACCATTTTAAGTGACTGTATGACTTTAGTGTATGGATATATTATAATTTGCTCAGGAACTATACTTCGATAGAAATTGTTTCCAATGTTATTATGTACCATATATTAAGATGTACATTTTCTAGACCTCCATAATTATGCATCTTTTAATCATTGGTACCTTAGATTTGATGATATGTAGTATTATAAACTATAATAATAATACAAATTGGTAACTTGTTAATTACCAGTGAGGTTGAATCATTTTTAACGTATGTATGCTGCCTTCGTGAATGTCTTCATTAGTTGCCTATGAATTGGGCATTTGACTTTGTTTATTGATTTGTAAAAGCTCTTTACTTACATAACTGTCTGAAATCTCTGTCTTCCTTATAACTTCTGTTGAAAAATTCTTACCAGTTTGCAATTTGCCTTTCGATCATGTATTTTTTTGATGTATAGAAATTTAAAATTTTTATTTTGGGCTTATCTATCATTGTTTCATGATTTCCATCTTTGATTGCATGATTTAAAAAGTCTTTCTCACTCCAGGATCATGTAAAATATTAACTTACATTTTCTTCTAGTGGTTTTATGGGTTTTTTTCTTTTTTGGTGCTTATACATTAAGTCTTTCTAATATTTATATTAGTAAGAGGTAAAGGTGGTGAAAGTTGCGTAGGCAGATACTATATATCATCTATACTTAGCTATAATTTGTTTATATATACATTTTGATGTATACCACTTATACAGAGTTCTAATTTGTGTTTTTTGAGTAAGTTTTTCTTTCTGTTTTTATACATTTATTCTTCCAGATAGAATTAGACTTCTTGTTTCTTCACCAGCTCCATTGCCATTTTGATTCAAGTTCTTCCTATTTATAGATTAATAATCTATTTATAGATTAATTTGACATATGGACAATTTGTAGTCTCATACAGCAAGCAGTCATATCTATGCATAAATTTCTTACATTGCTCAATAAGCTTTTGTACTTTTCGTTTTGAGCTTTTACATATTTCTTAAGTTTATTCTTTGGTTTTACTAATTTCATTGTTGCAAGGATTTCTTCATTTTATTTGCAGTGTTTTTTTTTTTTCTTCCATTTTTTTAGTATCAGGAATCAAACTCAGGACCTTACATTTGCCAGATAGGCACTGCGTCATTGTGCTGCATCCCTGGCCCTCCACTTTATTTTCTAGCTAGCTCTCTTAGTATTTAGGATGGTTAGCAGTTGTTGTTGTTGTTGTTTTGTCTTTTTAAGACAGGGTCTTACTGTGCATGCAATTCAGGCTGGCCTTGAGCTCACTTTGTAACTCATACTGGTCTCTAACTCTCAAGAATCCTCCTGCCTCAGCCTCCCAAGTGCTAGAATTATGAACATGCACCACCATACCCGGCTGGGTTAGCACTTTTTATTATTTGCATACATACAATAAAATTTATGTGCAAGTTCATAGTTTGGTGAGTTTAGCAAAAACTTGTAGTTGTATAAATACACGAGATATATTTGTGTTTTTGTTACTAGGTTTTGGGGTGCTGGAGTCTCCTTCTGGAGGTGGTTTCTAGGTTCCTTTTGTCCTGAGCAAAGAATTGGTCAAGGCAAGTGCCAATGATAGCAAAGTTTTATTACAGGTAGGAAAAAAGTATAGGCTCTGCAGAGTGAGCTTGGGCTGAATAAAAGTAGGGAAAGAAGTGCAGGGCTGGAGGTTTAGCACAGCTGCCTGCCAAGCAAGTGCGAGGTCCTGAGTTTGATCCCTGGTACCCCTGACCCCACCACATGCTCCTTTCCCAGCCAGTCTTAGCCACGTCATACTTTCCTGTCTCTTTCCATTGTGCTCCGAAGTTCCTTCATGTTTGCTGTAAAGCTGCATTCAGTCCTTTCCAGTCTTCAGCTCTTGGCACGCTTTCTCTTGTGTAGTTTTGTCACTGGGGCTGGGTGTGAAAGGTTCTGTAGGCTGAAGGAAGGAATTTGTTCTACCCTTTTAAAATAAATTTGCAGGTTTTCTTTCTTCTGTCCCAGAAAAAGAATTTTCAGGACACTGCAGAAAGAGGCACAAATAGGGTTTATTAGGAAAAAATTATAGGACATATTCAAGTGTGGGGGCTCAGATAAGTGAGATGTGCTACAGTTGGGAGCTGGGAACCTTTTATGTGTTTTGGGTGGTGGAAATCTGGGATTCCATAATCTATAGTTTCAGTCTTATCGGTGGATGGGAGAGGATGGCTCAGCCATAGTGAGATAATTGTTCATTCGTATGGAAAGTTCTACAAGGTGATCTGTTCACAAGTGAATGAGGACCATTTGCAAGTAAAATAGGAATGGGCAAACCCATTTGTAGGTGGAAGGGAGTTTCCTAGGTTCTGGAAAAAGAGAAAGCAAAAATAAAACAAACAAACAAACAAACAAATTGGGTTTGTGTCCTGAAGCTGTAATTTTTCTTAAAAGTACATTTTTAAAATCATAGTTTCCTGTCTCCTTTCTACCTAGTTTTTATTTCTGCTATCCTATCTCATTTCTGCCCTTTGCAGAATGTCTTAGAAATATCACAGATTAATTTGTGTGATACAAATCACAGGTTATTAGTGACTCATCGCTTGGAATGGTACTTTTGAAATTTGCCTTCATGACATGTACTGATAATTCATTCCCTTTTATTTCTAAACAGTGTTATCTTATTTACAAAAATCACAATTTTGAAAAATTTATTTATCAGTTGATGAATATTTGATTGGTTTTAGTTCTTAGCTACTATGAATAAAAGTGCTGTGAACAAAAAGTATTGTGAACGTTCATAAGTTTTTTGTGAATAAATATTTTCATTTCCGTTGGTTAAATATAGAGGAGTGAACATCTTGTATGGTGGATGTGTTTAATTTCAACAGAAGTCATAAAACTGAAAATGTTATTCTTTTTAACTGGCCACTTAATATAGTTTACTGAGTCTGATTTTAAAGATCAGATAGTTCTAGATTTTCTTGGTATAAAAATGATAGGAATTTAAAATTCCTTCCTTTTCTTTTTATTGAACTAAAATGTAAAGGTCAAAGCTAGACCTAGAGTCATAGTGACTCTGACTTGAGTCTATGTATGTTTTGCCACCCTGGAAAGTTGGTAGTCTCCTGTGAGAAGGATGTTTGATCTTTCTGCTGCCTTGACATCGAAATGTTCCTGGTCCTTGTGTTGTATTCTCACTCTGCACTTAGATGGCATGAGGAATTGTGAGGATAGCATGAGGCTGTAATATTCCATTCTATTGTGATCTTGGGCTGTTTCCTGTATAAACAAACTTTGAACACAACTATAACTTCTCTGAAGAAAGCTTAGATTTTGATCATATTTGATACTCTATGCTCCATGCATGCCAGCCATGGAACGCATGTATAGGAGAAGGCTGATTCTTCATTGGTAATGTCACCTGGATCTCTCTGAAGCATTACTAATACAAATCTCTCAGTTGGCAGCAGTCACATGGGTGGAGGACCTTTTGAAGATGGCAGCTGCTGTCTGGGTGCATGTCTCATTTTCTTGTAACCATTTCAAGTATTCTTAAATCCCTGGGTGCCTCACCTCATGCCTGTTATCATGAGATCCACTTAGACCTGAGAGGCAAAAACTTGAGAATGCCCCAGCAAGAAGAATCATTTGTCACTCTGTGTGGTGCACTGAATTAGATTATGTAAACTGTTGGAATGGGAGATAGAAAACTGGAGCTTTTTTCATTGGACATAAAAGATGCAATTCTAATTCTCTTGTTTGTTGTATCTTTAAATGAAAAGATTTATAGACCTACTATCATAAATCCTGGATTTGACTTGGGTTTTTCTTTTGAGCTCTGGTTAGTTTATCTAGCAGAGATGTAGGTTAGCAGCTAAGAACAAATTTGTACTGGACTATGATTCTGTTTTGTCATCAGTTAGGGTTTTTATTCCTTCTTTTCTCTTCATTAACTAGGCATCTGTCACTTATGAAACAGCACGGGTGCATTTCAGAATGATAGGACCCTTAGCACTTATTTCCATACTAAAATTCATCATTTGTTATAAAACTCTAGCTGCATTTCTCCTCAGTAGGCCAGGCTCTCTCATTGGTCAGGTGTTTATGCGTGTGAAATACTTGCTCATCCCAAGGATCCAGCCCTGATGTCTTCCCTTTGATCAAGTTTTCCTTAGTACTCGGATACTTCATTATTTCTGCCTCTCTTCACTTCCTGTTGCTCTGTTGAGTCTTTGGAGTTGTCTTCTCTTTTCACAGCACTGTGTGCTCCCAAGGACACATTTTATAACCTTTTTGTATCCTTCATACTTCTTAATATAGAAATTAAAGAATTAAATTAAAGCAGTAACAATACAGAATATTATCAATCTTTGTTTTTTTTAAAGCTGTATAAATAAAAATAAGAGACAGTGTTGCACTCTCCTCAGCGTTGGCAGTATGATCTTTGGGCCTACTTCAGTATTTTGCATAAAATGGGCTATTGCGTCTTTTCATGATAGCCCATCCTGTGCTGTAGGGTATATTTAAAATTTTTTTTCTCCTTTTTTCCTACCTTCACTTGGCTCAGACTTGCTCTGCAGAGGCTATTTTTTCCTACCTTTAATGTGAAACTTTGCCACAAAAAAAAATCTACAAAAAATTGTTCTTAGAAGTGTAACAATTTTACTTAAATCTTTTGTTTCAAAAAATAATCTTTTGATTTTCTTATGTCCTTGGACACACACAAGGGTGGTACACAAGACTGGTGATCAGCTCCAGCTTCTCAGTTGGGAGGGCACCTTCCTCTGTATCTGGGATACACAATTGCCTGGCAAAGAGTGAATGTCCAGCAGCAATCAGTTATATGTACCTGTTCTGACTGTTCCCAATCTCATGTTTTGTTTGTTACACTCAGCAGGATGCCCCTTTAGGATGAACAGTGTTCTAAAAGTGTTATATTTGGCAAAAACACTTACCACACTGGCATTTCCAATGCCAACAATGGGACAAAGAACCTTGTAAGATTCCTGCTCTGTTTTAGCAAGAGCTGGCTCTTAAAGTACATCTGTGACTCAATTTGTAAACTCTTTAAATTCAAAATCCTATGGGATTTAACATAGTGATGAAACGATGGATCTCAGGATTGGACACATCTTCTCTACTGTGTATACACTATATGCCCACTAGCAAGGGCTCTCTGTATTTGCCCACTTTATGGGTCTTTAGCACTTTTCAAATTATTATTTAGAGAGAACTATTTTTTTATTTTATTTTATATAGAGAGCCAAATAAGCAGTAAGTCTTATACTCTGTTTGGGGTCTAAAATTAACCTAGCTGGATAAATATTCTTTTCTTGTTTGTTTGTTTGTTTTATCATTAAAAATCAAGTTAGATTTAGTTAGGTATACGTGACATTTACTAAAATTCAGTCTTTTTAGATCTGTTGGGAACAGGTATTATTCCTCATTCTGTGTATTTTGTTCCTTTTTGTTTCTTTGCCTATTCATTTTTTTTTTTTTTTTTGGTACCGGGGATCAAACTCACGACCTCATGCTTGCCAGGCAGGCGCTTAAGCCACTGAGCTAAATCCCCAGCCCCTCTATTCATTATTGTTAATGATTCCATTTAATCTCCTCCATTTACTTAACTATATCTCTTTTTCTAAAATAGTCTAGTGATTGTCTAGTTTGCAATACATGTCTTCAGCTTTCACAGACTGCCTTCAAATATATTACCACTTTATTCCATTGTATAAGAACTTTTTAAAGAGTTCTTTGATTAGGCTGTTGTCACAATATAGTATTTCACATATGTTATAAACTCCATATTACACTAATTTTCCAATAAAGTATCTATGAGGACAGTACTTTCCAATCAGACTTTTGCAGTGAGGAAATATTTTACATCTGTGCTACATAGCATAGTGGCCAGTAGGCAACTGTGGCCATTCAGTACTTGAAAGGTAGGTAGTTATGACTGAAAGGCTGAATTTTATTTTTATTTTTGTAATACTGGAGATTAAACCCAGTTCATCTTGCTCTATGCTGCATGCCCAGTTCATTTTACTTTGTATTTCGAGACAGACT
>PVJX010018212.1:0-36939 GCA_004027295.1 Dolichotis patagonum
AAAGAGGAAAAGAAAGTGCTCTAAAGTATATAACTGCATGTGTGTTTAAGTGTGTAAGATAGATGTCCGTATTACTGTTTTTGTTAGAATGTTGAGCAGAAGTACTTAGTACCATCTCATTGTTTGAATGTGTACTTTGTATGTTTTAACTTTGCAACGTGAACAACTATTTCCAATGATGACAGTATGTAACTTATCAAGTAGTGATTTCTTAGTGTTTTTGTTTTTGTTTTTGTTGTTGTTCTTTTTTTTTTTTCTTTCCCCTTCGGAATTCTGTATTGTTGCTACCCTCTTTCTGTTTTTTGTTTTTCCTTTCTCCTTCTCTTTAAAAAAAAAGAAAAGAAAAGAAAAGAAAAGATTGGCTATGTTATTTAGAATGAGCTCTCCATATGCAAAGATAAGGACAACCATTTGGAAGAAAACAGACAATATGTTGATAGTGAAGTGTAGATAGTGAAGATCTCTGGTTGTCTAGCTTTGAAATTTATGCTCTCTTATGTCCCATTCTGTTCTGTTTTGTTGTGTTTAATTTACTCGCTTTTAAAAAAAGAAAAAAAAAACGCATTCTAGAGGAGTAAGGGGCTTTGGCATTGAGTTGCCGTGTCTGTAATGTAAAAAGCAAGGCATAAGGATATGAGACTTTGACATTGAGCTATCTATGTAAAAGGAAATAATTAGGTGTCCCTTTCTTATTCCTATTTGACAAATGCCCTCAAAGCATCCCTCAGTTGATTCCACTCCAGGGCAAGTGGATGACCTCTGGAAAGAGTAGAACATAAATCTGGCCAGCCTATCCACCTTTGAACTGGCATGCAGTCTTATCTTCCCAGTAGCTTGTGAACTTTGTTTCCATAAGCCTAGTTGTAAAGAAGGAAGCATAACTTTATAATAAACTGTTGCTTCTTGTTTATTGTGAAGAGGTGAGTTAGAGCACTTCTCTGGCTGTTTGTGAAGGAGATTCCCTGGAAATAGATGAAGACACCAAATAAATTTGAGCAACTCTACCCTGGGCCCTCAGGCAAAGTCTCCTAGGCATTAAGTCCTCTAATTGTCTAGGCAATCTTTCCTAGCAGTGGGACATGCCTATGCTTTATTTGAAGCTCATAAGTTAAACATTTATCATCTATCAATTATATTTTATCTGATAGTAAAAGCACATCAGTTTTTATTGCACATGGAAAAGATTGATGGAAGTCTCTTTTTCTCTTAGTTAACATATGTAAGGCACAAATGCAGATCATTCCCTACTAGTTTCTTTGAAATGGATACAGCTGTTGCAGGCTGTGTCAGCCTAATTTCTGAGAGAGGTGGTCTAACTGCCTGAAAAGTTAGGAAACATCTTTACTTTACTAGCAAAGAGATATAAGTAGATAGACAACTGGAGATTTTCTGTTATCAGAGCCAGTTTCCACTGAGGAGCCTCTTTGGATGTCTACCAGAGTCACCCTGGCCATGAACCCTGAGTTGTTCTCGTTTTCTGTTGGCCCAAGTAACTAGAGGTCAGTCTCCAGAAAGGAATCCAGCTGACCATTTGATCAGCATTCCATTGGCCATTGGCTTCAATGGGGATTCACCAAACAGATGCTGGGGAAACCTGTGCTCTGCTTTTAAGAGTGGCAGGTGGTGTAGGGGCATTTAGTTAGCTGGCAGAGTAACCATGTTTGTCAAAGTTCTACAAGGGATAGTTAAAAGCCGAGCAAGATCATTACCTAGTGCTCTATGAATTTACAATAAAGGTTTTAAAGCTCACAACTTGAAAGGTTGGAGAACCTCCTTATTGTAATGTGTTTAGGTTCCATGTGCTGCTTTTGGGGATAGCTCCTTCTGGTTTCACCCAGAAGTCAGTTCTTTTCTCTGTGTCTCAGGTTCAGTCTCTAGAGGAGACCACTGTCCAGAACAGTAGGCCTGGACATGGTTTTTATGTGTGTTCTGGACAGGCAAAATTCCAGTGTCTTATCTGACCCAGAGAAGGGGTATGTGTCCCTCATCTAAGATGACATTCCTGTCTTCTGCATTAGCAAATGCTCATTTTCTATGGATTTCACTTAGTAGAAGAAACAGGTTGAACAGTCTAGAGTTCTTTCTAATTTTACATGCCTTTAAAACGGAAAGTACAAAGTGGGACAAATGGGTAGAAGTAAAGACAAAGAAAGGAAACTGAAGCAGAACAGGTTTGACATTTCCTCTAGAGTGTAGAGGAGGATCAGAGTCAGTGTGTCCCAATGAAACCTGTCCTCTAAGTCTCCCCCCCACCCCCGCACTGGGATCGAACTCATGACCTCACACTTGCCAGCGGCACTTATACCGCTGAGCTGAATCCCCAGCCCCTCTAAGTCTTAAAGAACAGCCACCAGCCTAGTGCTGTTTAAATGGTGAAAGGAGTTCTGTGTTTTATTATAGGCATGTATATTTTCTAAGTCTAAGGAACTAGATTTTAAGACCTATTTTACAGAAGTTTATATTTTGTCTACCAGAAGTATTCTAACATTATTTTCTCTAGCACTGTTGTCTAAGTAAAGACAAGCAAGGAGTACCAATAATTTAGTAACTAGTTTAAATGCAGCATATGTTAAGAACAAAAATCTTATAAATGTCCCCTGTTTTAACTTGGATTTATCATTATTTTAACAAAGCTATATAGAGACAAAGCAATTAGTGGGCTAAGAGGAAAAGACAAATCACCAGCAATTACAAGCAATGGGCAAGAAAAAGCAAATTTTGAAGCATAAAAATTTGTTACCTAAATGAGTCCCAGTCCAGAGTCTATGAAACAAAAGCAAACTCTCACCTTCATCCAGTGATCTCTGTGAAAGACCTCCAAATAATATAGGGGAATGAAACCCCCAACCTGCTATATGTCCAGTACAAGTTCATGTTCTCTAAAATCAAAGAATGAATTTTAGGAACAACAGTGGTTAAGAGCAAAATATATTTATTGAGAGAAAGCTTCTGTTTGAGAAAGAAAAAGAAGGGGTCCTGAGTGGGCTACCCCAGATCCATTTGTATTGTAATTCCCCATTTCTTTTATTGTCATATATGGCTGCAAATCTGCAGTGTTTCACTTACCCATTCAATTGATGGACATTTGGGTTGCTCCCACCTTTTGGCTGTTAGGAAAAACATTGCAGTAAACACTCATGCAAGCTTCTGTTTGGGTGAGCTTTCATTTCTGTAGGAATGGAAATGCTGGGTCATATGCTAACTACATTAAACAATTTGGCAAACTGCCACATTATTTTTTCAGTGGCTATATCATTTTACATTCTTACTAAGAATGTTTGAGGGTTCCAATTTCTCTACATCCTCATCAACTTTATTGGTATTTTCCATTTTAGAAATTTTAACTACCTTGGTAGGTATGAAGATATATGTCATTACAGTTTTTATTTTTATTTTTTTTAGCATTTTTCAAAGCATTTTTGGACCATCTTTCTGTGTATTTATAGCCACTTGTATATATTCCTTGGAGAACTAGCTACTCAAATCCTCTGCCCATTTTGTAGTTAATTGCCTTTGATTATTGAGTTGTAAGAGTTATTATATCATCTGAATGAATCCTTTATCATATACATGATGCACAAATATTTCCAGTGCACTCTGTATGTTGTCTTGATGTTATTTTTATTAGTTAATAAATGGAGTGTCTCATTCTTCTATGTTTATTGTTTCCATTTAAATGCCTTAAACACTTCGTGGAATTAAGTGTGTGTTCCTGGGTTGAGTTTATTCTCGTAACTGATATGGGTTAACTCTCTTTTCAGCCTCTGTTTCTCTACCTGGCTCTCCAGTCTGTCCACGAGCCCCTTCAGGTCCCGGAGGAGTACCTGAAGCCCTATGACTTCATCCGCGATAAGAACAGGCGTCTTTATGCAGGGATGGTGTCCCTCATGGATGAAGCAGTGGGAAATGTCACCGCAGCCTTAGAAAGTCACGGGCTGTGGAACAACACGGTGTTCATTTTCTCCACAGGTGAGTCCGTCAATAGGCAGCTCACCTCCTGGCAAAGCCGAGGACGTGGTTCGATAAGTGGAATGAAGACAAATTGCAGCAGTTAGCGTTTCCTTATTAAAATAAATGCCAACTGCAGTAGCGGAGACGTGATCATAATGGATGGAAAGATGTGTCTCAGGAAAAATAATAGAGAACTTTTCCTCTTTTCCTTCAGATAGTGAAATATTCTTGGAGTGTGCTGAAAGGGATGCTTGCTAGCTGAGTGAGTGACAGTGGACAGGCTCATGGGGTGGCAGCAGCTGGGGTGTCCCTGGGGAGCAGTGGCTGGCTTGTCCCCCATGCTCTCTGCAATCCAGCATCTTCCCTGGCTGTGATTCTGTGACCTGGAGGGGACAGAGTGTGACCTAAAAAGACAGATAAGAAACAGAGCTGGTTAAACCTAGGCTTGGGTCCTCCTATAGGTTTTGGTGTATTAAAGAAGTTTTCTGACCATAAAAATCATGCATGTTGATTATATGAAAGACAGAAGAAGAGAAAAAAGAAAAATCCTAATGTCAGCACCCAGAGATGACCTGAAAACCATTTTTACTCTAGCAATGCCTTTCTGATTCCTAAGCTGCTATATATGTGATTTTCATCCCCTTCCTTAGTCATAGATTTCTTTTGCTTTTTTTTTTAGTTTTAAAGAAAGAAAAAGATAAACATAACAGGGAAACTGAGTTTCAAAACAGGTTACTAGCACAGTTACAATAGTTGATGCATTGTATATTGTTGTCTTTATAGTTGTTCATAGTACAAGACATAGGCATGGTATCTTGTCCAAGAATATCAGCAAAAACTTTCTTTTCAAGGAACTAAGAGAAGTTAGCTATAACTATCTTAACTATCTTGTGTATACATGTATTTTTTCCTTTTACCTTTTCTTCCTTTCCCCTTTCCCCCATCACAGTTTGTCTTCTCTTTTGAGCAGTGTCTCCCCAATTCACAGTATCTATTGTACATTTTGTGTCCTATTTACTTGTTCAGTTTCTCACACTAGTGAGACAATGCGATGTTTAGACACATGGGTCTAATTTATGACTTATGAATACAATCTTGAGTTGCATCAATTTACCTATAAAACTCTCCAGTTTGTCCTTCTTTATGGCTGAGTAATACTCCATTATATTTAAAAAAACCCACATCTTTTTTATCCATTCTTTGGTTGTTGGGCATCTGGGTTATTTCCAAGATTTAGTTATTACAAACTGTGCTGCTGTGAACATGGGTGTACATATATCACTGTGGTGTGATGTTTTTAATTCTTCTGGGAAGACAGCCAGAGGGGAATGGGTGAGTCTCATGGGACCTCTAATTCTAGTTTTTTAAGGACTCTCCACACTGATTTCCACAGTGATTGTAGAGAGAAGGGTTCCTTTTTCCCCATAGCCCTGCCAGCATTTGTTATCAGTTGATTTGATGATAGCCATTCTTTCTGTGGTGAAATGGAATTTCAGTGTTGTTTTAATTTGCATCTTAAATGACCAGTGATGTTGAACGTTTTTTTATGTATTTATTTGCCATTTGTATTTCTTCATCTGAGAAGTGCATATTCAACTCAAATGCCCATTTATGGATTGGGTCTTTAAATTTGGGGAGTCTAAGTTTTTTCAGTTTTTTATATGTTCTAAGATATAAATACTTTGTCTGAGGGACAACTGGCTATAATTTTTTCCGTTCTCTGGGTTGTCTTTTGACTCTGTTGGTGATTTCTGTTGTGCAAAGGCTTTTTAATAAGGTGAGATCCCATTTGTTGATTCTTTGTACTGTTTCCCTAGCAGTCTGGGTTTTGTTCATTAACTCTCTACCTATACCTATGTCTTTGAGATTTCTACGTATTTTCTCTTGCAGTAAATTTAGTGTTTCTGTCTTAATATTTACATCTTTGATCCATTTTGACTTCAGTTTAGTGCATGATGATAGACATGGACCTAGGTTTAGTCTTCAACATGTGGAGAATCAGCTTTTCCTGCACCATTGATGAAAGAGGCTGACTTTCTTCTAGTGAACACGTTTGGCTCCTTTGTCAAACATAAAGTGGCTGAGTGTATTTGGAGATGTGACTGTATCTTCTGTTCTATTCCACTGATCTTCAGGCCTGTTTTTTTGTTGTTGTTGTTGTTGGTTTTACCAATATCATGCTGATTTTATCACAATAGATTTCTAAAATTTCATCCTGATGTACCATGAGTGTAGACCTTTGTTTATTCCTTGTGCTGCATACTCAGTAAACACTTTCTATTCGAAAATGCAGAATCTTTTTAAATGGGAAGTTTTCTTGTGTTTCAGGGTCATTTGGTTCTCTGTTCTTTCTCCTGCCCTCTCTTTATAGGACTCCTGCTATTTCAATGTGAGATCAATCCTCTAATATTCTTAGTTTTTTCTTCTTTTTAAAAATAGCTCTATTGTTTGGAAATTGTCCTTATTAGTATTTTGAAAACTTTCTATTGAATTTGTTTCAACCACCATGTTGTTTAGTTATCAAGAATTCATTTTTTGATAATTCCTTTTTTATAAAGTTTGATTTTTGCTTTGTTTATATGATAAAGTATTTCTCTAAAACCTGTGCTTTAACAACTTTAGTTGTGTGTATATATGTGTTTGTGTCTATATACATATTTATATGCAGTCATGTGTATATATACTTAAGTTTGCTTGTATTCCCAACATCTTCGCTCTCATTAAAGTTCTTTTTCCAGTATGTTTGTATCTTTGCTTTAGTTTGTCTTCCATAGGGGTGAATTTCTGAAATCCCTAGTGATTTTTAGCTCTGACCTGAAAATTTGATTGGATGCTTTGAACGTGAGGTCAGGTCTTACCATCTGGTAAGTTTTATTGGTAAGAGTGAGAGGACTTGGAGGAATTAATCTTGATTTCTAATCACGGTTTTTGGGTTTCTGTATTTGAGGATTATTTTGCTTTGCTTTGCTTAGCTTTTGAAATCAGGCAGGATTATTGAATCTAGCATTTACCGAGTATCTACTATATACAGGATATGGTCCTAAGTTGGTTCCTTCAGCCAATCCTCATACTGTTTCACTCTCTGAGGGTGGCTATGAACACTGAAGCACAGAGAGGTCATGTTGCTTTATCAACATCACACAGCTGGTGTTGGCATCTCTGGCCACACCACACTGTGTGCTGCCTCATAGAAGAGGTCCTGATGTTCCTGTTGGCCTCTGAAGAAAGCAGAGCGTTCCCCACAGTGGGCTGCAGGCTTGGGCTGGCTTGGACCCAGCAGGCAGGGGTAGTGTTGACCCGAGCAGCCTTGTGCACTTGCTTTAGTGCCATCCACACGCTGTAATTTTCTCTGCTGTGAAAAAGGTTGACTATAAGATAAAGATTGGGTCCCCCCACCAATGTATCCTTCAGACAAGTGAGAGACATCTTACACTTAAATTCTTGTAAGATCTTTCTTCCGATAATTTTTTCAATTTCTTTTTCTTTTTTTTTTTCTGCTAATGAGACTTGAACCATGTCCTTGCATTGAATTACATCCTAGCCATTTTTTATTTTTGAGACAAAGTTTTACTAAAGTTATCCAGATCGGCCTCCATGTTGTAATCCTCCTGCCTCAGCCTTCTGAGTAGCTGGAATTACAGGCAGGCACCACCATGCCTTGCTCAATTTATTTTACTTGAGAATCCTGGTATAGTATTTTGGTCATGCTGGTATTGGATACATGTAGAATTCTCTAAAAAGAATCAATAAGAAAGAGACAAGACATTTAGTGCTGACTTTGTAGTTGTTCCTGGGAAATAACTCCACAGTTGTAAAAACTGGAAGCCGTAAGTTGATAAAACAAGTCTTTGTTGCAGAGTCTTGGTTACACGATTTCAGGACAAAGGATTTCCTAAAGTGAATGTAAATGTGGATTAATAAAGTACCTTCACGTCCTCAGAAATGGAGATGGTAGCAATGGAAGACTGCTAAATATCTCAAAGTAGCTCTTATAACAACAGAGATATTATCAAGAATGATGGGAGAAGTAGAATAAAATATTTTCATGATATGTGAGATTAAAAAAGTATTTGAAGATCAATATTTCTTTTGTTATATAATTTCAAATATGTATGCACAACTGTTTTAAAACAAGGAGTTGACTATTTCATAAATATCTATAGCCTTTTATTTATTCAGGTTGGCAGAAATAATATTTGAGGCTTTTCATTGAAAAAATGTTTTAACAACATTGTTTATGGTATATTAGCAGATGTATTAATTGCAGGCCATTTTTGACTTGTGGGGCTAAAGCTAGCTTGCTTGTATATATCAGTTTTGTAATACTGCTGAATTAAATTGGCTAAGCTTTTATTTAGATTTTTTTTGTGTGTTTTTCAGAAGTGAAATGGGGTTAGTGGCTTCCTTTTCTGCTCAGGTTTTGTTGTCTTAATTCACTTGATATAATACTTGGGATGGCTTTTCTATCTTTTTCTGTGCTCTGGAATAGTTTATAAAATGTCTGAATGACCTCTCTAGGAGAAGAAACTTATTTGGAGGAGTTTTAAAGATTATCTCCAAAGTTTAAATTTTTTGTTTATTTATATCTGAGTAGAGATCGTTAAACTTTTAAAAACTTACTTTTGTTTGAAATGCAGCAAGCCCTTTGATTTGCATAGTAATATTCTTCTTCACCCCAGGAAGTTTTCCATATTTGTATTTTAGCTTATTACTTTTGTTCTGTTTGATTTGTTTCTCAAAAAATATCTTTAATAGGTTGAATCACTAATTTATCCTTTTCCATATCCTTTTAAAGCCTTTTGCCCTTCTCAGCCTTCTGGCACTCGTGTGCATGACCAATTAGATATTTTTGCAATTTTAACTCTCTTCAGTATCTCCAACATATAGTGATACCTCAGTTCATGAATTTAATTCTTTCCACCATTCTGGTTGCAAACTTAATTGATTGGGAACCAGATCAAATTTCCCCACAAGGTCAATGTTGAACCTAACTATTGAATTTGATATGGTTCATGACCAGTTCAGTTTTCGAGCAGAACTGTGGGAAGAATTAAGTTTGTGAGCTGAGGTGCCATTGTATGTAGATCATTGTGATTGTTTTTCAGTTTCTTTTCAGGTCCTCATTCCTTTCTTTGCCTCAGTCAGGTCCTTTTTCCTATAGTTTCCCAGTACTAGTAATGAGCATTGGTCCTTAAATCCTGACTACACACCCAAGTCTTACACCCTTGTTTACCTTGTGCATTCTCACTGTACCCCATGGTGTGAGCATTAAAATGCAAAGTAGCCTTCTGAGGTAGTTCCTGATCCCCATTTCACCAAAACCTGAAAAAATGAAGTGGCTCACCACACAGGTCACGCATGGCAGAGTTGGCATTCAAATGCAGGTCTGTCTGAGGTCTCTATCTCACCCTGTCCTTTTGCACCTCCTTTCCCTTTTTATCTCATCCCATTGTCCATTGTCTTTTTCTGTTCCCAGATCCAGCCTTTTCCTATCTGTTAGAACTTTTTAAAAATCTTTATTCTCATGCTGTACCATTAAAAGCTATGTGCTTTCTCCTTGAGAATGAGTCAAGACATGAAGGATAGATAGATCCACATAGTGTTTGTGGGCCTCTCCAGGCTGCAGGTCGCTGTTGCCTGGTTGATTCCTCCTCGGATCCGCAGCTTGAGCTTGGGCTGAGGGCAAACTTGGCAGATTCCCTGTGGTTTCAGGCTTCAGGCAGTGCACATCCCCGCTAAGCGTGCTTGGCCTGGTTCCACTGTCTGCCCTTGTGGCTGTCTGACTCTTTGATGAGCTAACGGAACCCCAGCATGCAGTGACCTGACTTCCTTCATCCCTTCAGGGCTTGATCTGTGGAGACATCCTCAAGCCACTGTGCACACCGCTCTGGTCCGTTCTCTTCTGCTCATTATCCACTAGCAGTGAGATTTCTCACTGCAGGAGGAAGCTGAGCTCGGCTTCTCCAGTCGGGTCGGAAGTCAGCACCACCTTCTCCTAAGCTGATGCCTGCCCCTGTCCTGCTGGCTCCTGTCCCAGGGCCAGCCAGCACCAGACAGCCCCCGCCTCCTCTGCCTGGTTTATTAGGGCTCACGATGCTGGCGTTGATGAGCTCTCTGTCACAGTTTCTTGTGTCCAGTGGGTTTCCTTCTTGTTCTGGTGGTTCTTTCAGCAGAATACTGGTTCAGTGAAAGCAACATTCATGGCAACTGGGAAGATACTATTTTAATCTGTACCCCCAGTGCCAGGATGCATCTTTCTAGTTGCTAAATTCTAGAGTCTGTACCAACATCTGTTCCTGAATGAAATGAGTTAAAATGAGAGCCAGTTCTTGAGCAACTAGGTCATGAGTGGAAACTAGGGAATCTAGTGCTGAAACCCTAAAGAGAAAAAACAGCATTTGAGCTCAGCATCTTATGTCCTGTTACACATTGATACTAACTCACCTGAATAACCATTTTTGTTATGGGGTTGTGGGGTGCTGTGGACCCCTGCAGGCCTTCTTCCCAGGTTCTTGCTGTGCTGAACAAAGAACTGGTCAAGACATGTGCAAGAGGCGATGAGGTCTTACATTTACTAAAGGTAGAGAAAGAAACATGCTCTGAAGAATGAATGTGGGCCAATTAAAGTAGGAAAAGAAGGACACTCTGCCGAGTGAGAGCACGCAGGGCAGGGGGAGGAGGGAGAAGGAATAGCAGCCAGGAGGTTAATGGCTGGTGTCTTTCCTGTCTCCCACTGCTGACACCATGTGCAGGCTGTCCTATCAAAATCTTGCTTGATATCACGCCAGAAGACTTGAAGGTGGCATTTTCCTGATCTCAGCTGCAGGGCTTGGGCGCGTGTGTCCTGGATTGCTGTGATTGCTAGGTCTCGCCCACTTGCCCAGATGTCTGGCCACACTCATCTCCTGCTCACTTTACTTATGTTTAGCTTAGGCTTTGACTATAAAGAGAAAGCTAATTTGCATGTCTTTCTCCAGAAACTTTCATGTTTATTGACGACAGTTCATTGCCAGAGGTCGGCCTTTTTTTGGAAAAAGTTCGTTTCAAACTGAGAGAAATCCACGCAGCATCTCCTTCCTTGCTTGCTCTGCCCATCGTGTGAGCGCGGCAGCTGGCCGCCCCCGTGTGCCACCTGGGACTGCTGTGGCTGTGAGGGTTGGCAAACTGCAGTCACCCGACCGGCGTGTGCGCCCCGTGTGGTGGAACTGCGTACTGCAGAATGCTTAACTTAAGTTTTAAAACCCAGCTTCTCAGACTGTCACAAGCCAGCGGAATCAGAATCCCAGTGGTCAGGACACAGGGTCCTCACTGCCTACCTTATGCAGTCACCCTGGAATGATGGAGTTTTCAGTATTCTTTCTGCTCATCCCATTTCTCCACTTGTTCTGTTCCTGAGACAAGTATTTCCAGAATGCAGATCCTCATGAGGACACTTGTGATGGCCTGGGGGTTCCTCTTGCTTCCCCGGGGGCAAGTGCAGCAGTGTAGAGAGGGGAACCGTGCTGAGTTCTGGAAAGATAATGCCGGCCAGGATGAGAGACAGTCCTGCGCAGTCTTGGTTTAGAAATGAAGCGTCAGAGCCGCACAGGCGGAGGCTGGCTGGAGCCTGGGCCTCCTCTCTCATTCCTGAGCCGGCACCCTCTCCTGCACATGGTGGTGAGTCTTGATGCTGATCAGAAGGTCAGCATTGGTCTGTAGGCACCAGAGTGCAATGGTGAGCCCTGGCAGGCAAAAAGCCATCTCTGCGTAGCACTCTCAGGACTTTCCCACCTGCGAGAATGCGGCTGCTGAATTCTGGCTGAAATGAGCTGTCTGAGTGAGCATGGGTTTTAGCACAAGGATGTCTTTCTGATCCGTTTGCAGCCATCTTTAAGAACTTGGTGAGGAGTAGCATACAAGAAAGCTGTACTCACCAATTAAAAATGGAGATTTACTGTACAGTAGATTTTTTTTTTTAGACAAGGGTTCATTATGTAGCTCATGGTGGCCTCAAACTCACAGCAGTCCTGTCGGCCTCGCAAGTGGTGAGATTGCAGACGTGAGCCGCGGTGCCCCGCCCTATAGGAGATTTTTTTTAAGGAAAGAAATGAGTGACTAAATTTTAGCCACTTTGTAATTAAAGTAATTGCATTCTTCCCCATTTTACTCTCCACATGCAAGGCTCTTTTCGAGGGAAGGTAAGTGCTATGGAATACATTTGTCACAAGGCACGTGCCCCACAAAATGAGTGTTCCAAGGCTGGCTTTGGTTGGGTTCCATTGCTGATGCCTCTCCACTTTAGGTCTGTGCAGAGACTGCTGTGGCCCTGTTCTAGGCATCTGGGGAGAGACTGTCTCTGTCCTAGGTCTGGGAATGTGTAGACCACCCTACTGGGCTTGGCCACAGATAGGCTGCTGTCCTCTGCTTTCAGGAGCCGGAGATCCCCCCGCCCCCAACGAGGGCTAAAACAATAATAAAAATGCATTTGAAAAAATCCCCAGTCGCTTTCTTGCTGACTTTGGCAGTGAGGTACAAAGCATCAACAAAACGTTGTGCCTTCCAGGCGTGTTCCCATGTCACAGAACAGTCCTTAACCTTGTAGGGCTCTTTTTTCATGTTTTCTTAATGAGAAAATATTTCAAAGATATTGGCACCACAGGTTTATTCCTTTTGGTGGTTTTCACTCTTTTTTTTTTTTTTTTTAGTCGGTACCAGGGATCGAACTCATGACCACGCGCTTGCAAGGCAGGCACTTATGCCACTGAGCTAAATCCCCAGCCCCGGTTTTCACTCTTAATCAACTGTAATCTCTGTGATCTCTTGTATTTTTCTTTCACAGTATGGGCTACATCGAATCAACCTCTCCTAGGATGACTTTAGTGTACAGTACAGTGTCTTTTCTTTATTAATTTAATCATTTCCATCTCAGAGTACTTTTTTATTTGTGTAGATTTTTTTAAAAAAACATTAACAAACCTTAAAAATGATAACCACTGCTATGGAGACTACCAAAAAAGTGTTTTTGTGCCTTTAAAGTCCCCCTGGGATCTGCTAAGTTGTTCAGGCACACACATTAGTTGAAGTATAAAGAAGTGGGGGGCTGGAGGGCAGTGCTGAGTCTGGGCTAAGGACACTGGCCTCATGGTGCCACTTTAAAATCTTGCTACTGTGTTGAGCATCCATCTCAAGTCCCCCCAAAATGCAGCAGGATGGATGGCAAGATCCAGTGAAGACTCAGTCCCCCAAATGCTTTGTGCACCATGCATGTAGGTCCATCTAGCATCCTGAACCCTGGAGGGAGTGGCCTGCCTGGTGTCCACAGAGGGTCATGGTCATCGGGCTGTCATCAAGGTGTTATCCTGACCCCTCAGAATTTTCTTCTTCGTAACAAGATCTAGTCCATTAACAAGCATGACAACAGGCACTCGACAAGACTAGCTCTGGGAGAGCTAAAGCTGCTAAGAAGTGCTCTTTCTTAGGGAGCACCTACTGGTAGGGTGCGGTGGTGCTCACTTACAGTGAGGTGAAAGTCTCAGATTCCCCAGGATTAGGAGAAGGGTGCAGCTACACTTCAGAGGCTCTGTGACCTATCACCTGCATGGACCCGTGTTTAGTCCCTGACGCCCAGGTGATGGAGAGAAACGTTACTGGTGGGAGTGTGGGTTGAGGCAGGGAGCAGAGAACACTTAGAGTATGTTTGCTGGCACAGTGGCTGGCAGAGCACTCAGAGACTGTGTAGGAGGAGGAGTGTGTGTGCAGCTAAGACCCAAGATATGTCCAAGAGAGTTCGATTCCAGCTCGCATGGGTGAGGACAGGTGGGCAGAGGCTCCGGAGAGCAGGCAGGTTATGAATTAAGCCCTGTTTGGCTGAATGCCAGAATGTTAGGAGGCCAGGAGACTAAGAGGTAGGGACATTCGGAGAGTAAATAGTGGCTTGAGCAGAGTCATAGGCAAAGGAAAGCTCTGGCCAATCTAGGCATGGTGATGAGGCCTGACCCACCTTCCAGTTGTTCATCTGTTCATGTTGCCTGGATATATGGGGTGGGGGGGGAGTAATTTAACTGGTTAATAACCTTGTGTTTCTAGTCTTGATTTTTTTTTTTTGGTACCGGGGATTGAACTTGCCAGACAGGCGCTTATGCCACTGAGCTAAATCCCTGGCTTTATTCTTGATCTTTTGAAGAGAGAATTTAAAATTCTTAAAAGCTCATTTCCATTCTTTTATACACAAAGTGGCAAAGGCCAGTAGAATTGCCCAAGGGACCTTACTTAGAGCTTGAGGCAAGGTGAGGTTCCATTAGCTCCTCAGGTAGGTCAGGCCCAGGCTCGGGGGCCTACGCTGATGCTGAGCTACAGAGCTGAGCATGGTCCCCCTGAGGGATGTAGGATGTGCAGGCAGCAGTGTACCGGTCTGGGTCTGAATTCTGCACTCCTGTCAAGAAAGCCAGGCTAACAGGCAGCTTTGGTCTCCTGAATAATGGCAGGTAGGGGCTGCGCGCGTGTCCCGAGCCTTCACTTTCCTCTTCTCTCTGTCCTGCTGGGCCTACGCAGGACGTTATTATCTCCGCTTCCTTGTGCTCTCAGGCTTCCTGAGCTCTCCAGGGCCTTGCCCTAGGCAGCTTCTTCATTGTCAGCAAGTTTGGGGCTGAATATCCTTGGGCAGTTTAAGTAGCGGGTTCTGCTTTTTCTAGGCACAGGCAGAACCCTCCCTTCACAGCTGTCTCTGGCTCTCTGCTGCCCTCGGGAAGGCCCTGTGCGGCCTTTCAGAGCTACAGTGGCATCAGAGGCAGGATGGCGAGAGCACAGCCTCTTTCTTTAGCACTGCTTTACTTTCTGTGTTCTCTGACAGGTGTCAGAGTGGCCTTGTGAGGTTCTCATTTAGAACCCCATATCTGTCCAGTGTTGTAAACAGCATCCCATTTTCACCTACTCAGCAGACTGGAGATGACACCGAGCAGGACTGAGTCAGCCTGACCCTAACCGGACCCTGGCTTTCCTCATGGGCCCTGGAAATGTGGCTAAACTGAATTGTGATTTACTGTACATGTAAAACTTCAAAGTTAAGGTTTAAAAACTTCAAAGATGTGGTTTAAGAAAGTGTGGAAACTACTGTTTTCAATATTTTTATATAAATTACATATTGATATAGAATTTGTATGAGTTACATATTGATATACTATTTTTTAAATTACATATTGATATACTACATTGAAGAAAATATCTTTATAAAATTAATTTTAATGGTTTCTTCTTACCTTTTTAAAATAAAGTTTTTGTTTTTTTTTTGGTACCAAGAATCAAACTCACAACCTCATGCTTGCCAAGGCAGGCTCTGTGCCCCTGAGCTGTATACCTGGTTCAACAAAAAAAAAAATGAAATTTTAGGTTACATATGTGATTCACATTGTCTTTCTATTGCATAGGGCTGTTTTAGACTGTAGCCTTGTAGTGCCATAATTTATACTTCTTAGGCATTCCCTGGGGGCTGTTGGGCTGTTCAGTGAGAACTTTCCCTTGCAAGGAGCAGGCTGCAGTGGGACTCACACAGGCAAGACTGTGACTGCCGGGACATCTCCTTGGAGGCAGGCACAGTGTCTGGCTTAGCGGAATCATCGGCTGGCTGGGGGCAGTGCTGAGAAGTTATGGCTTTATAGAAATGAGGGTTTTGCCTGCTGCTGACCCCAGTAAGATCCAGTTCAGCTACATAGATCTGGGGTTGGAATGTGTAAAGCAATTCCTTTCGCCTCCAAGAGCAACCACTAGGGGGCCTCAGCCTATAGGACAGCCTTGGAGCCAGAGCCTCCTATGGTTATTCTATCAGTTGGAGAGAATTTTTTTTTTAACTGCTCCAAAGATATTTAACTTGTTTGCTGTGGTGTGATCCCTCTTCTTTGTATGTGCCAGAAGAAAAAATATTGAAACACATAGTAAATAGGAATATGGGACTCTGTGCTAGTATATTTAATTCAGTGTCCGTGTTGTATAGCATGTTCTTTTTGATATTTTAATCATTATCTGTACAGTTTGACCACACTATGACAACTAATGCATCCAAGTCAAACCAATCACTCATTTATTTTTCATTTTGTGACATGGCCTCACTAAATTGTCCAGGTTGGGTTCAAGTAAGTCTCCTGCCTCTACATTCTTGTAGCTGGGCTGAGAGACACATACCACCTGCCTGGCTTTCTTTTCTTAGATTATAATATGAAATTCTTTGGAATAAGATCACTATTAGTTTATTTCTCCATAAAATGGAAACAGTCTTCATTCTTTCTCCCTTTCCTTCCTCTCACTTCTTTCTTTTTCTGATAGAGGAAAAAAATCTTTGCCAAAGAGAGGAAAGACTACTTTTTTTAAGGTCCTTTAAAAATACCTTTTATTGTAGAGCATGTTTCCACTTTTTCTGTTGAAATAATTATCCCCTTTTTGTAAAATAGAGAAATAATTATGGTGGGGTTGTTTGCTGAAACGCACAGAAGAGGAGTCGCCAATGGTTTGGGAATTCAGCCCCTTGCGCTCCGCACTCTGGGTTTGCAGCCCTGCCTGGCTCCATGCGCACTGAAGTGTCTTTTGTTCTCCACAGGATAGCTGTCCTGAAAATGAGGGGTGTGTTCCTTTTTAGGTATATTTCTTTTTCTTAAACTCTATACTGTGCTTGTTTAGTAAAAGAGTTATTTCTAAAATATATAAAAGTAAGCAGAGAGAAAAGAAAAGAGAGAAGAAGAAAAATCAATTGGTCTTAGAGCTTTTCCTTCCCTCCCAGCAGTAATAGAAAGGACTGAGGTATCACACTTGCTTCTCAAGGCTGTTGCTATGAGTGGAAAGATTTTTGTCCTCACATTTCCACAGCTTTACCAGCTGTATTCTTGAGGAATTAACTCAGTTTTATTGTCGTGTGTGACCAAGTAGCACTGGCATTTATTTTGTCTGCAGGAATTTATTTACCTTTTTCTTGGATGGCTGTCCCTTTGTGGATAATATTTTCCAAGTCTTGAAGCACTAGTTGATTGTGGAGCTCAAGTGACGTCGCTCATGGTGCTGTGTGCAGAAACCACCACGGTTCTGGAGGGAAGTGTGCTGGGTAACCAGCTGGCAGAGCCCCTGCTGAGAACTGGAAATGAGGAAGAAGTTACGGGTCACGATAATAACCTGCTCAAAGTCTGAAGTTTCAGAGAGGAGCAGACATAAACAGACTCTTCCTTCTTTGCAGACGTCCAGCCTGTGAGCCAAAGAGTGTTTCCGTAAGCGTTCAGGACTTTAGAAATGCAGAGGACTTTGAGAGTGTATTTTTACCAGATGGAAAAATAATGGTCAATCTATCTTTCTCCCTGCTGGATATGTGTACAGTGCATGAACAGAAAGTGAGAAACACATTTGGAAAAGACAGATGCTTTTAAATGTTGGGACAGCACTCTGCCCTTAGGGCTATAGGGCATTATGTCAACCCCAGAGCCTCGTATTTCCCTAAGCAAGGCCTACTCCGCCCCTTGCTTTCCTCCACTGTTCTTGGCTTTGGGCATACATCGCTCCTCAGGAGGGCTTAGTGCTGACCTAGATTTTATGCTAACGCAAAGAACACACCAGAAATTTAGCTGCATTTTAACTTTACAAGGCTGCCTAGGTTAGATGACTGAGAGAACCGTGTAATGTGCCAAAATGAGATTCCAGATGCAGTCAATATAGAATTCCCTGGAAGAGCTTGTGAGTCGCGGGCACAACTACTAGGCATGCTGGGAATGGGCAGAAGGTGGAAGCCATGCCAGGGCAAAGCCACGGATGAGAAATTGACCTGCTACAGGACTGGCTCCAGGATCCTTATTTATAGTGCCAACCCAGAAATGCAGAGAGTTGGGGACCCGTTTGGAGAGACCTTGAAGCACAACAATTCCCGTGGAGTGGGCACTGTATCAGGCAGATGTGACCTCAGATCCTCATGCTGCCACGTGCTAACTGGTGACAGAGGGTTCATTTCTTTTCTGAATGTTATCTCTTTTATTTAGAAACTATGAATAAAAGTTAATCACAAGACTATTGTGAAGATCAAGTAAGAGACCTCATATAAAGGTCCTGACACTAAGCCTGGCGTAAGTGGGAATTTCATAAATGCAACTCTTATTATTATCACTTTGGCTTTTACCATTTTGTATGCATTGCTGGGATGCCGAGACTGTAATCTCAGGGCAGAGTGTTGTAGTACAGACACTGCATGCGTCTGTGTTTATGTTCCCAAGGTCCCAGTTATCCAGCTGGGTGTGGACAGAGCGTGGCTCCCCTGGAGGAAGAGGTGTCTAAGGATGAGGCAGGCTTGGGACCAGGGAACTGGAGTGCACCTTTGGGAGGCAGACAGGCTCGTATCACACTGGGACAGTAGGAAGAAGAGTTGGAGGAAGGAGAGATGGAGGGGCCGACTGTTCTGGAAAGTTGTGGGCTTCACTATAGAGCTGGTGATACCCAGGGCCTGAGCAAAGCTGCACCTGTGCTGTGGGAGGGCACAGTCTCTATAGTTAGGCAAAGCAGGGCAGGCAGGATCAGATAACCCAAAGACTAATTATGTCTTTAAACCTTACATTGATCCAGCAGTAGCTGAATGTGAGGCAGGTGTGTTATTCTCCGCTCTTCGGGTGAAGAGGTAAGCTTAAGACACCGTGACACACAGTTCAAAGCCAAGGCCGCACTTGCTTCCTTCCATTCGTTCTAGGCTTTCATTTAGGAGTCACATTCATTAGGACAGTGTCTTTCTTTTATAGGCCCCTCTTCACAATTGCAGATTCTCCAAAGCCCCTATCTTGCTCTGGCTCCTGCTGTGGTCACCAGGTCAGAGCAGGCTTTTGTCAACTTCTCATGGGGGCAGCCAGTGTCTTGCCCTGAGTTTACTGCCCCTGAGGGACTCTCATGTGCATAACCAGATGTACTGGGAGGCCACCCTTACTCATTAGGGACCAGGGAGCAGAGTTTCTCATGAATTCCCCAGAGTGACAGTTTGGAGGTAAACTTCATCAGGATTCTCAAAGGGTTCTAGGGAGTCTGAGCCTCACATCCCTGTGGCAGGGGTCAGTGAACTTGATCACACATCTATATGTTGCTTTGCTCTTTTCCCCAGTGAGTCTTCCCAGCCCCAGCGCCCTGGGACCACTTCCAGAACACACTGCCTGCATGCGAACTTCTGCTTTTGGTTGAAACAGAAATGGTGTCAGAATCACTCGCTCATAAGCCCTGGTTCATACTGACTCCCATTGTCTCACTAATGCCTAGCATATGGAGCTTGAAAAGCTAAACACCTTGAATTATAAGTAAGGAAATGGGGCCATGAAGAGCTTAAGTTACTTTCCAAGGTCACACAGCTAGCTAGCAGCAGATTTGGAAGCAGATCTACATGCAGGTGTTTTACCCAGTGAATATTCCTGTGAAAGGATCAGTTATTACATCTTACTGGTGAGGTGCTGGCTGCCAATAGTGGGGAACTAGTGACGATGACATTTTGGCATGGAAACATGGATGATACCTATTTTCTTTTTTTTTTAATTTTATTTAAAGAGAAAAAAAAAGCAATACAGAAAAAAGGGTAGAAACAAAACAGAACCTCAAAAAAAAAAAACCCATAAATCACTAGTTGACAAACCACATACTGTCCTCCCAGAAATAGCTGTTCATGTTACAAAATTAAGGCATACAAAGTGAACACACAGTGAGGCTGCAAACAGTTACAAAAAAAAAAAACAGGATGGAATAAAGCCAATTGAGACAGTATAGTGAAATTGGCACAGAACATCACAGCAGGTCACCAGGACAACAGTAGTAGGCAACATTGTATATCTCGTTGTCTTCACAATAGTTGTTGCTCTACTAGGTACAGCAAAATCAAAGAAATACACATTATAGAACACATCAACACAGAGTATTGAATAGAGCAACACCATTACTCAGGACAAAGCAAAATGGCGATAAAAGTATCTGCCTTCAGAGATAGTAGAAGGAAACTCCCCCGACTTGCTGTACCAAATATGGTCACCTCCTAAGAGATACCCAGATCCCTGGATCCCAATTGTTAACCAGGGGGTGGTGGTGGTGGTATGTTTGATTTTAAGCACGCACCACGGTAGGCAGCAGGCTGGTTGCTGGTTGGCTCAGTGCCCTAAGTTCCAACATGGCGTGGATCTCAGGAAACGCTCTTGCTTCTTGTTTCCCCGCCCTAGGGTGGCCGCGGCTTACCAGACCACAGTCACTTACCAGGGCGGCAGGCAGGTTACTGGTTGGCTCGGCGCCCCCATGATACCTATTTTCTGGATCCCTCTGGAGCAGAGCGTGAAGGGCTGGTCTCTCCCCTTGGAACACAGGTCACACTGCCAGGGCAGTGGCTTGCTGAGCAGGAGTCTGTGAGTGTGCGGCAACAGGAAGCGGCTAGTGCTCGGAACCTAGGTAGGGCTGCATGGTTGCATGGTTTGAAAGCCTTTGATATCTAGGCTCCATCCGCTGCCTATGTAATAACTCAAGCACTGTGATCCTTTCAGGGCTAAGTGAAGGTTTCATTTCTTCAGCTGTGTAGTGAATCTTCTCTTGATCTTTTCCTCTGCAAGGCTCCAGCCTAAGCACCCAGAAGCAAATCTAGCGAGACCTGGTGCCCTCTGGCATTTGGACTGGACTGGATCCTCACCTGGGGCTTGGTCCTGGCTGGATGCTGGCAGTCCAGCGTCTCCATATCCAGGAGCCACCAGCATGTCACTGGCATTTGTTGTTTGCAGACATCTGATAGAATAAAGACTGCACTGTCCCTGTGGTGTGCCCAGTATGACTGTCCTGCAGTGTCAGCTGTTGCAGGTCACTGACATGGGAGGGCAGCACTGACTCAGTGTATAGAATCGCAGCAGCCCTTCCTCGGGACACAGTGAGCTCCATCCTCCCAGCCCTGCTTCCCTCTTGTTCCCAGACTGGACGGCAGGGTTCCTGGAGATGATGGTTTATATCTGGATGCCCTCCTCTCAAAGCCTTAGGTGGTCAGCAGCAGGACTTTTGGAAGGTTATGGGAGTCTAAAACTTTAGCTTTAAGTGTTGTTAGGCTGCAGCCTGATGGGAAGAGGTGGTCACTGGGGACATGACTTGGAAGGGTGCGTTTCCTTCCCAGGATCCCCCCGAGTCTCTGCTTCCCTTTCTCCATGCTGTGAGCAGCTCTCCTGCGCCATGCCCCTCAGCCGTGCAGTCCTGCCTCGGCAGGGAGCCAGGCAAAATAAACCTCTCTTCGCCCAAGGTCCTGGGATGGAGTGTTTTGTCCCAACAAAGAAAAGGACCAAGATACTAGCTTCCTGCATTGAAACTGTCTCATCTTTAGGAAATGGCCCAAGGAAAATCACAAAGCTTGCTTGACTCTGTTCTTCCCCTCTGAGTGCTTCTGTAGAAGGGCAGCATTTTATGTTGGTGTCAAGCAAAAGAGAAGGAATTAATTAGGGCAACCTTCATCAGCAGGGGAGGGAAACACAAACAGAATGCTTAGGCACTTCATGCTTCTGTGAAATCCCAATTAGTCCCCTCTTATGGTTATAATTTTTAATTACTTTTTGAACTGAGGGAAATGTTTTTTGCTAATTAGATAATTATTTAGTCGTGACCTTTTGATTAATAATTACTTTGAATCTAAAAATGTCTGCAGAAGAATTACTTAATTTAATAAATCACTGCTGTTTGGTAACTTTTTAAGAAAATCTAACATTAAGATACCTTGTGGCATGGTGATGCACACATGTAATCCCAGCTATTTGGGAAACTGAGGCAGGAGGTTTGGAAGTCTGAGGTCAGCCTGTGCCATAGAGTGAGACCAGGTCTCAAAACAAAGAGGCTTGGGTTTAGCTCAGTGGTCCAACATTTGTTTAGCATGAGCAAGGCCCTGGGTTCAATCCCAGTTTCAGGGAAAAAACAGAAAAGAAGGCTGGGCATTTAGCTCAGCGGCATAAGCACCTGCCTGATAAGCATGAGGCCATGAGTTCGATCTCTAGTACAAAAAAAAACCAGAAAAGAGAAAGAAAAACTCTTAAAAATTTATAATTTCATAGTGAACATATAAGAGATACCATGATTGCTGAAAGTTCTTCTTATATTTATGTGTGCTTACATGTGTTTGCATGTGTGTGTATGCCCATAAAACAAATTTTTGATATTTGAAATATAGATGGCACTAATTATTGTAAGGTGTTAATAATGGAAGAAAAAGGCTGTGGGATATATAGATATTCTGTGTACTGTCTTTGTGACTTTTCCTACATGTAAAACTATTCTAAAATGATGAGTTTATTTTTTAAGGTGTATGAGAGGTCCTAAAAATCAAATTAGGTGTATTCCCCTAAAAATAAAATTAGTGTATTCTTAAACCAGCTGAGTGGCAGCAGCCTTTTTTCCATGAAGTGAAATTATGTAATAAAAACTTCATAAAAGTTGATGCTGATGTACTTTCTAAGGCTTTTCAACACATCTAACAGAAGTACGCATTATGAATGGTAGTTCTTTTTTCTTCCAGTTACTGGGAATTGAACCCAGGTCCTTCACTATGAGTTATATCCTCAGCCCTTTTTAATTAATGAATGAATTTTAAAATATGTCTCCCTCAGTTGTTAAGTTGCCCAGGCTGGGCTTGAACTCACTGTCCCCCTCGGCTTTGCAGAGTTCTGGGATTACCATGTCCAGCAGAGCTGTAATTTTAATATCCAATCACTATATGTCAGAAATGCCTGTTATGCAAATGTGAGAATGACTGCATGTATAACGGTTAGTTACGGAAGAGAAGATACCATTCCTAAAAGAAACAAGAAGTCTGTATCCTAATGAAGGTATTCTCTTCAGCTGAGTCACACTTGGAGCTAAAAAAGCTGAGTCATGATGCTGATGGGCCAACAAGAGACAGTAGAATAGCAGTTTGAGTTTTCTTTCTTTTAGTTTCCTTATTACTAATAACTGATTCGGGTCAAATAGGTTTGAAGAGCATCTGTTTTCCTTTGCTTTTCTTTGAAACTGTGGTTTAATTTGCCACTTTGAAGGCAATTCAGAAAAAGTATTTCAAGTGGCCACGTAAACTATCATGAGTTCAAGTGGGTGGATGGTGCAGATGATGGAGGAGCAGTGAGGGCTGAGGGTGATTACAGATGTGGCTCAGGGTTCTTTGTGCTTCTCTGCCAGGCACTGTTGAGCTTACCTTCGGTTTTTCCTGACAATAGTAGACCATCTGAAATACAGTTATTACAGTTTTCAATTTAAAAGAGACACTGATCCAATATATCCCACCACCTAATACTGTCTTAGAAGAGAGGGCTTTTTTTTTTTTTAAAGCAGAGTCTCACTCTGCAATTCAGGCTGGTCTTGACCTCACCCAGGGTAGCCTGGATCTTACACAGGGATTCTCCTGCCTCAGCCTCCAAACTTCTTGGTTTACAGGAATGCACCACCATACCCAGTTTAAAGAGGGCTTTTAAACTTGAGTTCCCTCTGTCTAGAACTGTCCATGTCCTTCTCCCAGTACTGACACCTGGTCATTGTAGGTCCCAGCTCGGAATCATCCTCCTCTGAAGCGTCTATCCCTTGTGATCTGCCCTGTCTCTCTGACTGTCATTACTGTACTTTCCCAGTGGCATATTTTCTACTCTTTATTTTTTACTTTCCTTATTTGTCACTTGTTTCTCACTCTAATTAAGGTCCTTGGGGGCAGGGACCTTGTCTGCCTGGGTGGTTGTGCCTGGATCAGTGGCTGGTGGAGTGGCCATGCAATGTTTACCATTGAAATATGTGTGTTGCCAGTATATATTTAAAATCACTGGTAGAAAACAGGCCAGAAGATCCCTTTATGAAGGAATAACCTCCTTACTAAATTCTTTCCTCATCCCTTTCTCTGCTTTCCTTGGAGATTTGTATAGCTTTTAGGACATGGTAAGTGACACAACTTTATAAGAAAATGATAAATCTCAAGGAGAAAATTGGGCATTAAAGTAACATTTTAATCTGCAGAACACATTGATGTGTTAGCACCCTTCTTATGTTTTGTTTTCCTGTCAGTGACAGAAAGATGACTTTGGGGTTGGCAAAGATCAGGCATCTTGGGGAAGGAGTTGCGAGTCATCAGCTCAGTGACCTCTACCTGCACATCTCCAGGTCAGGGTGACATTGTATTAACCAGAGAGGCCATGCAGGTGGCTCCTGGCTTTAAACCACGAGGCTTCGTCCGTGCACCCAGCCTAGCCTTCTTTGGTGTCCAGTGGACCAAGATGGGGAGCTGTCTGGGCCTCCGCCTCCATCTTTTTGCCTGTAGTTGGCTACTTCCTTGGAGCACAATCAGAAGTCATCACAGAGCCCTGCTAGGACTTCAGGAATTTTATAGTGAATCATTCACCTTCAAGGAGACTCCTAACAACCGTGATTTCAGAGTGTCAGCAAAGTCACAAACTAAGGTAACATGAGGGCCGCAGCAAGCACGTAGACATCCACTTAGATCTGCTGTCAGCTTCCATTTGTTTTTGTATTTGCATCTTCTTTCTTCTTCTGCCACCCCATCCTCCAGGTTAACACAGTCTTCGCAATTACTGGGAAACCAATCTGATCATTGCCTTTAGGGCATCTTTAGTGTATAGAGATAGCTTGCTTCATGCTGGCTTGGGCAAAATGTTTTAATAATTACATTTTGGGAGAGTCTTTCCTGGAATCACTGGTTTCCTTCTAGTTATAGCAGTATCAGCGTAATTCAGAAAAATCTTTAATGACTGATGGAGCTAACAAGACAAGACCAGACAACACTTCAAGGGTTAGATGGATAGTCAATTTGCATTTCCTGAAGTGGGGAGGTAGTTAGATGGCCACACAGTCATCAGATAATTCAAAAAGTTATTCAGGAGATGAATAAGACCCAAAACCCACACTGATAGCACATTGATGGTGAAAATCAGATTTATTTGACAAAAGGCAAAGTTTCTGCCAGAATTGAATTAAGTCTGTGGTAGGCAAAAATAAACAAGAAGGAACAAGAAGAGAGCTGAACAACTGGAGAATTACTAGAGAGATAACGCATTTTAATAACCGTACAAAGACTTTCATGAAGAAAAAAGAATGATGAGGCGTCTTTGGTGTGGTCATATGGCTGTGAGCATTTGTGTTACTGTGTTCCAGGTGTGAGCCACCTACTCCAGCACATGTGGCCCAGAAGGTTGGTTGGGGACATGGAGGGTCTGTTTCATTTTACTCCTGTTCAATGAGATGACTCTGGAATGTCCTTTTTCCTTCTTTTTTAATATTTTGCTGTTTTATTAGTATCTGTTTGCAGTTCATAATGGCCATATTCATGGGAATGTAGGTGTGTATAATATATCTGAATTCTTTTTTTCCCCTTCCCTTCTTCTCTCTTCTCTTAACCTTCTACCTATTTACAAAAGCTCTAGCTCCATGTTTTCTTTCAGCTCTTTTTTTCTCTTTAAATCTCTTTCCCCTTTCTTCCCTCCTCCTCCCCTTTCTTGTTCCCCTTCCCCTGTGAAGTTCTTCCTACTTCCTAGTATGGTGTCCACCATTTTGCTCTTTATTTACAGTTCAAGAGTCTCACAAAAGTGAAACAATGTGATGTTTTAACTTATGTGCCTGATTTATTTCACTTAAGATTTTAGTCTTGTGGTGCAACCACTTACCTAAAAATGCCTTAAGTTTATCCTTCTTTATGGCAGAGTAGTACTCCATTTAGCTTAGTTTGTGAGAGTATTGTGCTGATATTTCTCTTTCTTAAGAAAAGTGCTATTTCTTCTTTCTTTGTAAATTAATACATAATATTTTCTGATCTTTGAATTACCAGGATAGATATTATTATACAGTAAACCACACTTATAATGTCAGTTTTGAAAGAAATTTTTCATTAAATTTATTTAAAAATGACTTTAATCATGTTTTGATTTGAAAATTAATGCATGATCATGGTAGGAAGTCAATTTACCTAAAGGTATAAAAAGAAAATACAAATTATCTGTATCTTACTCCTAAAGTAAATAACCTTTTATGGGGAAAATTTTTCTGGTATTAAAAGTTCTTTACAAACATGTATTTTGGGCTAGATGGTAGAAGGGGATCAGTCCATAACAATGCCGAATAAAAGGTTTTAACAATAGTGGTCATTTGAAGAAACCACAATTTGGGTGACTGCAGCTGGCAAAGAGAGCTCTTGTTAGTTCTTATTGAGTCTTTGGCATGGGCACACATAGTGGCGGAGAATAATTGTATCTGAGACAGCAGGTCCGTGGGGTTTGGCTCGGACACACATATGCAGCACAGCACCTGTACTGAGATGTGACCAAACAGGCTCCAACTCATGTTTGTCAGATAAACTTTGAGGAGCCATGCATTGATCACAGTGCAGAAAACTTGAGAATCAAATGAGGTGAATAGTTTCTGTCCTGCCACAGGGTAAGAAAACCAACTAAGTTCACCCCAAACGATGCATTTGTCTGTGGCTCATCCTGCTTATGAGATTGTGTTAATTAATGCTGTACTTTAAAACCTAACTCTCCCCTCAGTTGTTGGCTGGCAGGCAGAGAAGCAGCGAAGGCGGCATGGCTCCAGCTGGTGAGAGTCCTGCTGTGCAGGGCCTTCGGGGTCAGAGTCTAGGCCTCCATTCAGAGCTAGTTTTCAGTAATCACAAGAAAAACTTTTAAGTGGTCAGGATGATATGTTTACTCTTCTTCCTGTTATTCTTGATGATTCTTTCAGCAAAGCAACTTTAAAGATAACTTCTGATTCCCTGTGTGTGCACCGCATGCATGTGTGGTACTGGTGTTTCAACCCAGGGCTTTGTGCGTTGTCAGTAAGCCATGTTCTACTGAGCTACGTTCCCAGCCCACCTACTTATCAGAAAACAGAAATGGACAATGATATTGCGAGTTCATCCCAAGTGGATAAGCTACCTATAAAATGTAGGCACCTTTGTGGCACGGTGGGAGGCGCTCTTCTGTGACCACTGTACCCTACAATGCTGAGCTCAGAATGTCCCACCTGGCCCAGTGTATGCTATCTTCGGTCCCATGCAATGGGACAGTCCCACCATTGAAATGATTCAGGTCCTTGCTGTGCTTCCTGATCCCACACACTGTGTCAGTGAACCTGAAATCATTTGGGAAAATATTTTTATTTGTTTTCCCCTGAAATTTGCTGTCCCTTTTTACTGCCCATAGATAAAGCTGACTGGTCCTCTTCCTGTTCACCAGAAACAATGATGAGAACCAGCTTTTACAGTGTCATTTGGATTTGCTTTGATTCTCATGGAGTAGGCTGGGGCTTGGACGAGCTTGGGCCTCATTGGGTCACTCCGCACTCTCCCTGTCCTCCTGGCAAACCTCTCTCCCCACAGTGTGGTGATGCCGTGGGCCAAATGTAGGAGAAGTCCGCTTGAGGGACAGCCAGCTGCCAGGCAGCATCACACAGTCTGTCTCCTGTTTGCCTTTTTCTCGAAATTCCCATGGTCTTCACGTACTGTAGAGATGTGGCCAGCAGCTGCAGTGGTGCACTTGCGTTCTCCATGGTGACAGTCTAGGTGTGGTTTTGGAATTGAGGAAGGCCTGAGTTGATGCTTCAGTTTCTTAAAATGTATTCTTTGAATGAATGAAGCCAGAGAAATCTCCAAGATGATAATTGGTCCTACTGTTGTATACCGAGCTTTCTATTTAAATTCTTCCCAAACACTTTCTTTTTAATATTATTGCAATGGTAGTCAGATATTATCCTAGAGATTTGGCCAGGTTTTGGGAAAAGTGGTTTGTTTGTGGCTTTACTTCTTAGCAGCTATGTGGCCTCTCTCCTGCCGCTTAATGCTTCTTGTCCTTGTTATCCTTGGGTTAATCTCTCAGGAACCTTTTGAGATTTTGTGGTCCAGTTGTGTGACTTTGAAGCTGTGCCTCTAAAACCTGTCTCTCTGTGGTTCGATACTTCCTCTTTTCCACAGGACAGAACCTCCTGTAGGCAAGGTCATAGTCATCTTTGGCCTCAGGCTCCTGTGCAGAGGCCTCGCCCAAGATTCTGCTTGCCTGAGTGATCCATAGTGCAGCGGAGAGGAGAACCATGGTGTAGCATCTTGGGGACTTATCAGTGTAAAATCACCTCCCATCACACATATCTTTTCATCTTGAATTCAGGACAGTTTTACCCTTCAGTAAATAACTATTTTTATCATTTAATCCTCGCAGAAGTTAAGTTCTAGCCATTTTCTCTTTCTGTGACTGTTCTGCATTTGTTTCTCGCTTATTTTTCTACTCTTACTGTTCAGCTACACTTGACCAGCACATCAAAGGAACAACAACAACAACAACAACAACAAAAAAGATACAGAGCAAAAGTGACTGACTTCATAGTATGAGTCCTCGCAACTCTCTCAGGAGCAGTGACTCTCAAAGTATGGTCCAAGGAGCAGCAATATTGCCATCCCTCAGGGGCAGAGGATGAGGAACTCCGAAGGTGGAACCCAGTTATCTGTACAGCCCCACCAGCCTGCTAGGCAACTCTTTACAACACTGCTGTTCAGAGCTGTCCTAGGAAGACTTCAGATTTCCACAGTTGGGATTTTTTTTAAAGCGTGCTCAGATATTTTTGAAGTAATCATTGTCTGGAAGTAGGAGGGATGTTGCATTTCTGAAGGAGATACCCAGTCCTGTCTTTATGCCCTTTAAAAATTTTCACATTATTTTCTGTATTTAGAAGACATATCTTTATCTCTATTTGTACATTGAGTTTTTAGTATTGGACTGTGTAATTGTGGAAACTTTGATAACCAATGCTATTTCAGTGATCTTTATGATATACAATATAAAATATATGGAATAGTGATTGCTAAAACCTTGATTTCTCTTCTACTTTCTCATTTGTCTACTTTATTGAACTTTCCAGATGGTATTTTTCTTGCTGAAGTACCTGGACACAGATTATTTTTTAAAGTTTTTCTCAAACAAGTGGAATTGTTTTGTAATAGACTCAAAGGTTGCTGTTGTCAGAGGGACGTTTTTACTAGGCTGAGTACTCTCTGGGAAAAATTAAGTGATTAATTGAAATGAAATGAAGAAGAGAAGGGCATCTATTCCAGGTGAGGCAACTTCAACCTAGGAACTTTGGCCGAGTGGCAAGAGTGGATGAAGAGTCCAGGTCTCCATGCTTCTAACTTGTTAATCTTCACATGAAATATCATGTTGCTTTATGAGACTATTCTGTGAACTTAATTGGTTGGATCTTTGTCAAGAACTGGATCTAGGGCTTTTTAAAAAAATTTAATATATAAAGCATTCACAAGTTCTTTCCAGGGCAGTGCACCGCTTTATTTAACTCCCTCAAACCCTCTCATTCCTGTCAAGTTGCACCAGGACATTCAGGGTTAGTTAGAGGCCCCCAAAGAGTTAACAATGCAACTGGCCTGCTGAGTAGAAGAAATTGATGTCAAAAACAGATGTTCCTCTGTGAGCCTTGGTGGATTCATAAGTCAGGATAAAACCAGCATGCATGCATGCGTGCATGTGAAAAAAATCTTGGCTCATGCTGCAGAGAAGTGAAGCGCTGTCTCCTCATCTCTAGCTCAGCCCCGCTGGTTGGGGATCTGCAGGCGACTCCCAGGAGACAGGTGGCCCTGACACCTGAGCACCCTCTCATCCCTGTCTTCATTGCTGGTGTTCAGCGGCAGCTGCTCACACAGAGATGCCCATTTCCATTGGCCCCAGGACTGTTGTTGGAGTGGCTGACAGCTGTCTGCCCGGCTGTCTGAGGCCGCCTTCCTGTGCTCCCTGCCTGCCCCACTTCACAGCACTATTGTTCCTGTCAAGCTTTTTCCCTAAAATCTTTTCCAGCTGTATCCTGATATGGTAAACCACTTAAATTAGCTCCAGATTGTTCTGTTTATTTTACGTTAGATAAGCGACAAAATACAGTCCCAGCAGCAGTCCAAGAGGAGGATGGAAGTGGGGGTTGGGCTGGGAACATTAGATCTTTTGCAACATAAGGTGGGGTTCCCAGACAAAACTGCACAGACACAGTGTGACGCAGCCCCTGGGGCTGCCGTTTTGACATGACCTTGATGGTCTGGCTGCGCAGGAACTTCTCTCTCAGTTTAGAAAAGAAAGTCAGGAGCCCAGCGCGAAGCTATGTGGCAGAAACTGAATTTCTCTGATGGGAAATAGACAAGGCATCTCCATCAGGTTGGCAGCTGCACTGCATGCCCCAGTATAAGACTTGCTTCTCTGATTTCTGCAGAATCCTGGCCCCTTTTTAAATTGTCCTTTGGTATTGCTGCACATTATAACCCCTGGGCTCAAGCGGCCCCAAGTTCCCCAGTCTCCCTATACATTCACATTTGAAAAGTCTCTCTCCTGCCGTAATTGAAAGCTAGCGATCCAAAGATGTTGAGTCACCAGCACAGATATTTTCCACACAGCTGCAAGTGAAAATTCCCAGTGGACTTGGCCCTCGCTGCCTGCATATGGGCACCCACTGTGACCACGGCCCTGGGGTTGGATCCTGGCGGGGCTCTCCATGCGGAGACTCTGTGAGTACTTAGCAAAAATATTTTCAGATATAATAGATACCATCCTAGAACAAAGATGCTGCCTTCATGATTTTTAGGAATAAACCCAAATAAAATATGAAAAACAAACTTCCCAGTGCTTGAACTCAGCAAAAGCACACAAGCAGAGCCAGCAACTAGCTGGGTTGAAGATGATTATTGAATTTTGTCTGTGGTAACTCAAGACTCCCCAGGAAATATCTCCTGACCCGCTCCATCGAGGCCCCGCCTGCATCCCCATGCTCCAAAGCCCTGGAGCCCTGTCAGCCATGTCGTTGTGTGCTGGAGGGGCAAGAAGAGGGTCAGGAGTAATGAAGTCCCTTTAGGAACTACCTTAGTTTCTTTTTGAAGAAATAAACTCACTATGTCATAAAAGACAGCAAAACAATTACCCTGCCAAGGCTTCCAGTGGGACAGGCTGGTCTTCTCAGATGGGTCCTGGACAGGCTCAGTGACTTCTGCGTCTTCCGTATTTTTATCCCTCTTCTTTCTCTGCATCCAGTGTGGCCCCATGGCCCAGTCTTGTGTTTTTCCCAAGTACCAGGCTGTTCATAGAGCTCATGTAACTAGAAAGCCAGACGTGTTTTGAACCTATATCTTGTCATCTGTCCCTCTCCGTACTGATCAGAAACATTAGTGGTTACCTAAAAGTTCTGCTACTAAGCCCTTTCAAGTAATTGTTTTCTTTTTCATTCTTACCTAACATCAGTTGTCATTTATTATTCATTTGTGTGAACTCAGACAAAGGCTTTAGAATATTAAGGCAAATTTCACAAGACCCATGGGCCCATGCTCATTAAAATCACAGGTGCAGCCTTCCCACACTGGTTCATACTGGCTAGCAGAAAGTGACTACCTGAGACAATTTCTTCCCCCTCGGTACTGGAGATCAAACCTAGTGCCTTTGCACTAAGTTATGTCCCTAATAATTTTTTTATTTATTTCGAGACAGGCTCTCACCAAGTTGCTTAGGCTAGGCTCAAATTTGTGATCCTCCTGCCTTAGCTTCCCGGAGTAGTGGGATTATAGGTGCGTACCACCATACCTGGTAAAATCACCTATTTCTAAGCAAATTTGAAGAAAGTAGCAGGGAATTCCTACTTTAATTTTTCTTTTCTTTTTCTTCCTTTCTTTCATCTTTTTTACTTCTACCTATCCTACCCTAATAACAAACCTCAGTTGGGGATCTGCATTGCTCTTATGGTAGGCTTTGGGAGCCTGAAACTCAAAAAAAGAACATTTCTTACCCGAGTATAGAAGAATTTTCATTTTTTTCCTCTTCTTTTGCTGCTTCGCTCCCAAAGAAGCCTCAGTTATGCAAGACTGCATGATAGAATGGGAGACTAAATCCCCCAGAAACCTGTCTTTTTGACCAGAGAAGCCACAGAAAGGACTCTAAAGGAGCGGAGAGGAGTGGAGGGGAAGACTCCTCATTCCACGTGAACTGAGCTGGGCTCACCGCCACATGCGCGTTAGCCATAGTCCAGCTAAGGCCCCGAGAACTCAGCCGCCTGCAACCACTGCCCTCCGTCCCAGACTAAGCCAAGGGCCCATGTGCTGGTGACCCCAGATGCGAGCCCACAGCTTGAACATTCCGCAGGATCAGAACCACCGTCCATGGGAGGGGAGATGAGACTGGTGGTCTAATTGGGTCAAGTTCCTGAACAAACAAGCAACACAGACACTGACATCCTGGAGAGGATTTTAACAAGACATGAAGTCTCGGGACATAATACTCAAAATGTTCAAGGATGTAATCCAAACCCAGAACCAATACTCAGGGGAAAAGACTAAAAATAATTGGCCAATTCTGAAATGACCCAAACATTAGAGTTGTCAGACAAAAACTTTAACGCAGCCATTACTATTCTCCATGAGAAAGTGGAACACTTGAATGGAAAAAGATAAGTGCTGAGCAGGAAAATAGAAACTAAAACCAAACAAGTGAGTAAAGAAACAAAAACAAATGGCAGTTTTAGAAATGAAAAATACAGTATCAGAAATTTAAAAATTCACTCCAGAGGCCCAATAACTAAATGAAGGTAGTAACAGAAAGGGTCAGTGAACTTAATACAGAGCAATGCAAAAAAAATTAGAACCACTTACAATTAACCTGTAATTATTACACAACCTGAAAGATGCAGAGAATCAACCAGAAGTTCAGAAACTTATGGGCTAATATCAAAAGGTCTAACATTATGACATGAGAATTTCAGGGAAAAAAAACTAAATATCAATGCAGAAAAAATTAAACAAGGAATAATATCTGAAAACTTCTCCAATTTGGTGAGAGACGTGTTTAGGTTCAAGAAGCACAGTGAAAACCAAACAGGATAAATTCAAAACTATAGCAACAACATAAACTGTGGAAAACCAAAGACAAAAATAAATATATTGAGGGCAGAAATCCTCGTTGGCAGATTTATAAAGGAAATAAAAATCTATTTATATAAAAACCTCTGCCCGTAAGTGTGCAGCAGCTTTATTGATAAAAAGTGGGAGAAAAATACCCAAATGCCTTTCAGCTAGGGAACAGATAAGGAGACCTGGTGCTTCTCTCTGGTGTGGGCTTCTCCGAAGTAGGGTGGGTGGATTGCAAAAGCATTATGCTGGGTGAAAGAGAATAGAGAAGATGACTCACTGTGTAATTTAAACAAACACCACATTCGGGAAAAAGCAAAATTTTGAAAAATGGAGAAAATGGAGTGGCTACTAGAGAGTAAGGCTAGAGGCACAGTTTGACCATAAAGAGGTATTTGGGGAGTCATCCTGGGATGGCGGAATGTTCTTTCCCTTGATTATAGACATAGTTACATGACTGTTTGTCAAAATCCATCAGAATACACACAAGTGGATTTTACTGCTTGCAAATTAATGTAAAGTTAAAGGAAATCATCATCACACCGTTTTGTAGCCGGTAGAGTTCATATATTTTCATGACTGCATGAAGCATGGAAAAGATTTATGTAATCTCTTATCTATTTTGAAGTCATTTCCCACTTGATTCTATATTTAAACTTTCAGGAAGCCAAGACATGGACTAAACAATGAGGCAGTTTCTTTGGGTTCATACAGAAAAGCTTCCTAAGAAAAGAAAGTTGTGTTTCACATGGCAGGCAGGTATTTGGTGGAGGCAGCCAGCCATCAAGGCTGAGAAGTGGAGGAGCAGAGCAGGGGTCTACGTGAGAGGGAAAGATGTGTTGACTCCAAAAAGAACTGCTGTTTCTAATAGGGGCCCATGGACTGCTGAGAAGTGGCCCAGGAATCTCTGGGTTTTAGTACTCAGGTGCGTTCACAGTGCCCTGTCTAGGACGCCCCTGTGTTGTCCTAAGATACACATACCCTTGCCTGTGGTCTGATGTACCATTGGAGCAGGTGTCAGGCACCCATGTTTCCATGAAGCAGGCTGTGTATACCCCTGTAACAACAGGAAGAGTTTCCTTGAATGCAAGGTTTTTTCTTTAACCTCCTTCTTTCCCAAGGGGCAGAATGTGCAGAAAGGTGCACTGAGATCTTACTGGCTGACCATAACTGCTTTCTCTCCTTTTTTTTTTTCTGTCTCTTTGAAGTTGTATCATAGCTGATTCCTCTTCCACCATTATGGATCTGAGCTGTTCTTACATACAGATGTACATACTAAGGAAAAAAAAAAACTTTAAGAAAATTTGACCTACCTCAAGGCATGAAGACATTCGCTTTTGTTTTTCTGAAAACGTTTCATGGTTTTAGCTTTTATATTTAGGACATTGAGCCATCTTTCTTTTTTATTTTCTTATATAATATTGTTTTATTGAGATAAAGTTCATGCTTTTAAAATGTGCAGCTCCCTGGTATACTCACAAAGTTGCACAACCGTCACCATTACCTGATTCCAGAGTATTTTTATCATCCTAACAGGAATCTGTACCCAGGATTGCTGGTCACTCCAGTTTCTCTCCCCTTCCAGCCTCTGCCACCACTATTTCTACTTTCCGTCTATATAGATTTTCTTATTGTGCACATTTAATATCAATGGAATCATGTACTGTGTGGTCTTTTGCTTCTGACTTCTTTCACTTAGCAGAATGATTTCAAGGTCCACCTACTTTGTAGCATGATTTCATTCCTTTTTACTGATGAGCGTTACTTTTATCAGTGTTGGGCTGAAAATATATCTCATTTTCTTTATTCACTCATCAATTAACAGACATTTAGGTTGTTTCCACTTTTTGCATTAGGAAGAAAGCTATTGTGGACATTTATGTACAAGTCTTTGTGTAAACTTGTATTTTTATTTCTCTGGAGTGTGTACCTAGGAGTGGAAGTGCGAGGTCACATGGTGCCTCTGGGCATTGTTTTTCGAGGAAACATTGAACTGCTTTGCAAAGCAGCCGGATAATATTGCATTCCCCCAGTGCAATATGCGAAGGTGTTCGTTCATGCACCTCTCCATGCTTCTTGCTGTTCCCTTTCTGATTATAGTCACCCTGGAGGAGTGTAGTGTAGCTCTCACGGTTTTCGTTACTGTCTCCTTGATGACTCACAGTAAGCATCTTTTTGTGTCCTGGTGGCCATATCTGTATTCTCTCTAGAGAAATGTCTGTTTAAATTCTTTGGTCATATTTTAATTGTGTTCTTTGTCTATTGTTATCAAATTGTAATATGACCCATTTTAAATTAATTGTGTGCATATTATGAAATAGGGATGGTTCAAGGGTTGTTTTGTTTTTGTTTTGTTTTGTTTTGTTTCTTAGGTAGTCATCCAATCTCTACTATCATGTGTAACAAAATCTGCCCCACCTCCACCCTATTAGTTTGCTTGGCACCTTTGCTAGAAATCAAAATAACCATTTAAATGTGGTTCTTATTTTGGCTCCTTTGTTCCAGTACCATGATGTTTGAATTACTGTCACTTTATAGTACTTCTGGAAGTTGGTTAGTGAAATTCTTACAGCTTGGATTTTTGATTTGAAAATTGATTGCAGTCCTGAGAGAAAACTCACTTGATCATCGTGATGTTGGTGATCAGGGTCATTCCCCTCATTCCTGCCTCCAGAGATGTTCATGTCCTGAAGCCTGGAAAGTCTGAATTGGTTGTTCATGGCACAGGAGATTTAAGGTTACAGTCCAAATGAAAGTTTCCAGTAAACTGACCTTTCCATTGGCAGATTGACCAGTGTGATCTCACTGTGATCAGAGCAGGAGAGGGGGCAGAATAAAGTGAGGCGAGCAGACGCTGCTGCTGCTGCTGCTGCTGGCTTTGCAGTGCGGAGGGCAGCTGTGATCCAGAGAGTGGGCGGCTCTAGAAGCATGGCTGGGAGGCAGTGATGACTCCCTAGTTCTTCCAGAGGGGAGTTCAGTCCAACAAGGCCTGCATTAGACTTGTAACCCGCAGACACTGTATGAGCATAAATGTGTGTTTTTTAAACTGTGAAGTGTGAGATAGTGCAAAAGAAAACTAATATAATGATGTCCTTTTTTACATATAGCTGGATTCAATTTGCTAAAATTTGTAATGATTTTTGCATCTATGTTCATTGTAGTTTTCTCTTTGTTTTCATTTTATTTTGTAATATCTGTGTTTGGCTTTGGTGTCAGAGTAATGCTGGCTTCACAGAGTAAGTTAGAAACTGTAGGCTTTCCTTCTAATTTTTAAGGGTTTAAATCAAACTAGTCTTTCAGCTTTCTTAAATATTTGGTGGAATATACAGTGAAGCCATTCAGGCCTGACATGTTCTTTGTGGGAAGGTTTCTGTTTTTAACTAGTAATTTTAATTTCTTTAACAGATATAGAGCTATCTAGATTAGCTATTTCTTTTTTGGACACCTATATTGGAAAAAAAGTGTTTAAAACTTGGTTATTTTCCTTTTTAAAGAAAGTTTTCTTTAGGTACATTTTAAAATATGAATAGTACATTTAATGTGATATATTAAATATATTTAATATAATATAAATCTAAAAAGTAGTTGCTTTAGTTACAAGACTGCCTATATTATAGAAATACAAATATTTATTGACTATAAAACATACTAAGTCTTTGAATTTTGTTTGTCAGGAACCAGATTATGATGTGCGTGCCATGGATATGAGCCCCTCACATAGGCAGGAACATGTGACGTTTTGTGGAAACACTTGTCCTGTAAGTCAGTTAACAATGGCTGTGCTCCTGAGAGGCTGAGTCTCTCTCCCTGTGCTGATGGAGTTATTTGTAAGTACATGGAGCTTCAAGTCAGACTCCACATTGTACTGAATCTATCAGGTGATGACACTGCCCTGTAAACCCCTAGAGGAGAGGCCACTGCCTGTTCTTGTCTGTGTGTCCCAAACCTGCCACCATTTAGGGCAGTCACTTTGAATATACTCATCCGTCATTCTTGCCAATTTTTGAAGCAGTTCTGGAAGTCTTCCTTTATCAGAGTCTGTATGAGCTGTGATAAAAAGTACAATGAAGACGGCTGCTGAGTGTCATCCAAAGGAAGGTCAAGCTTGTGAA
>PVJX010018213.1:0-36882 GCA_004027295.1 Dolichotis patagonum
TTTTGGCCTAGTCTCTCAAAATGGAGGGTGGGATCAATACATCCCTCCTGGTCAAGTTTAATTGTCTCAGGATGTATATGTCCAGCCAAGTCCCTCTGCACAATTCTCCTGTGAATCTCTCCTATCAAGTCACCATGGCAGGGTGACACCAGAAACTCTGCCATTCTGTAGTTTCTCTGGGCTCAACATCAAACAATTAACTCTGTCCTACAATAGCTCCTGACAAACGTTCTCAGATATGGCAAGCATTGTATTGAACTTTCTCTCCAATTTCATCTTGCCTTTTGAAAAGTGTCGCTTTCAGAGTAAAATACCATATTGTTTTTGCAGTTTGCAGTAGCTATGGCGTGCTGTTGGGGCAAGCATTGATGGCCTAGTCTGCTATTTCTTCCTGGGGCTGCCACCACTCCCTGCTGGACTTACCTTAAATTAGTGGAGGCAGGTCCACCTCCCCCACCTCCGGGAGCCAGAAGAGCCATCCAAACTCTCTTGTTTGTTTGTTTGTTTATTTGTTTTCTATGATGTGCTTTCCATAGTTATTCTGCAGTTTTCAATCTTACCATCAACTCCCTCTGAATTTTCCTTAGATTCATTTCTTTTCTCCTCTTTTCCAAACTGCTGTGTGTTCTAGTGTTCTGAGTACAAGTCCCAGAGAAGTTGCACTTCACTGATGTTCTCTACTTTATCATTTTTTTCTAAAACATGTTTCTTAAGCAGCTTTCAGTTTTCATCACTTTTTGTAGTTAGTGTTTTCATCACGCATATATTCCAGGTATTTGTTCTTGTTAGCAGAGAGAACAATCCATTCTGTAGGTTGTTTTTCACTCTGTTGATTATTTCCTTTGCTGTGAAGTTTTCAAATTCGATGCAATTCCATTTCATGAGTCTCAGTATTGTTTTCTGTATTGTGGAACTCTGTTTTTTAAACTCTTTCCTTTGTTTATGTCTTCAGATATTTACCTTATGTCATCTTGTAGCAGTTTTAAAGTTTCTGTTTTTATATTTAGGTCTTAGATAAATGTTTTCCTAGACATAACTAATATTGATAAAATATTCATATTACCAAAAGTAATCTTTGAATTTAATCCAATCCCTATTAAATACCAGCAATATTCTTAAAAAATATAAAAATTAACCTAAAATTTATGTGGAACTAGAAGAGAACCCAAATAGTCACAGCCAAGAAGTCATCATTGAGAAAAATATAAAAGATTACAATTAAACAAAAAAAGACACACATACATACAAAAAATGGCAGGTGTCAATATATTGGATTTTAAGTTATGCTGTAAATCAATAGTAGCAAAAATAGCATAACACAGGTGCAAAAAGACATGTAGAAAATAGAATAGAACATTAGAGACAAAAACAGTTTGATGCACCTTCAGCCATGAGACTTTGACAAAATGCTCAGACATATACATTTGAGAAAAGATAGCCTGTTTAACAAATGGTGCTGGGAAAACTAGTTATTAGTATATAAAAGATTTAATGAACATAGAAGAGCCATGCCCATCAATTAATACTAAAATCAAATTAAAATATATCATAGAAATATTTATTTCTCTATAATTGTCATATTCTTGCAGTTGAATTAAGATTGATGTACAGTCTAAAAATACTGATATATACCTAATATTCATTTTTGTGTTTTTTCCTAAGGTTCAATTGCTATTGAATTCCAAAGAACTATATTATCAATGTGTTGTAGAAGGTAAGGAAGTGACAGTTCTTATTTAGCTTTGTGCTACATTAGGTTAAAGCAAGTAAAATGCAAATTAAATTTTATTTTACTAAGAAAAAAGCCAGGTAAAATAGAAAGGGGAAATAAACTAGTGTTAAGTAAAATCATTCAGGAAAAAAATGCCTGAGACTTAAATTAAGAAGAATTAAGCATCTGACATAGGGAAGAAAAATCACATTTGGTTTGAAGGTGCGGCATGTACCCACAGCTCAAATTAAGAAAGAACATCACTTTTTAATTAATTGAAAGAACAGCACTGTGACAAACATGTAATGAGAATGAGAATGGTTTACTATGTGTGTGATTAGAATGTTAGGAATGGCACCAATTATCGAAGCCTTGGAGGCCACTAGAAGTACTTGTCATCATGTCATGGAAACAGCTCTTGTCACTGTTGCACAACATTTCCTGAAGGAATCATCAGACCCCCCTACACACAGCTTTTTGGTTGTGACTATTTTGGGTCTCTTTTGGTTCCACACATTTTTTTTTTTACTTGAAGAATGTTGCTGGTATTTTAATAGGGATTAAATTAAATCTAAAGACTGCTTTTAGTATTTTGGATATTTTATCAATAGTAATTCTGTCTAGGAAAAATTGTATCTAAGACCAAAATCAACAATAAGTTTTGCGAAGATTTTCAAGGGGATAAGAGGAATAGGTAACATTATGATCTACTTTTTATTAAGGTACAGTTTTTTGGGTCTTATACAAAGAGTTGATTGGAGTTAGGCTAGAATTGAAGAACAGATCTGATAAGAGTGACTTGTAATAACAGAAACAAAAATTAATGATGGCAGAATTAAAATGTTGGAAGTAGAGATAGAAGAGTTCACTACCAAAGAATAGCTAAGATATCTGGTATGACAGTTATGGTGCATTTTGTCTTACTTAGTCAGCTAAGGAATCTGGGACATCACTTTTGAGGATTACTTTTATCCACAAAACTCAGTCTTTTTCTCTTTTGTCATGGCATAGTGGACACATCCAAAAATGCTGATATATGCAAATATGGAGAACGGGCAGAGATATTTGTTTGTGAATCATGAGACAAAAGGTAATATACAAATCTATGAGAAATAATTAATGATCCATGTAGAAAACAAATACAGAGGAGGTAAGACAGATGAAATTTGTACACTAGGAAACTCAAAACATTGAAAAACAAATAGGAGCTCAGTTAGAAGGACAGTGATAAATCAGTGAGGAAGAAAGTAAATCTGAAAAAAAGTCTTGAAATATAAGAAATAACAAATTCTTGAAGCTACAAGAAGTATAGAATCTGATGGCAGTTAGGGGATAAAATGAGCTGAACATCAAGAAGTGCTGTGCAACAGTGACAAGTGCTGTTTCCATGACATGATGACAAGTAATACCGTTAAGAGTTAATGGTCAAGAAAGGGAAGACGTTGACTGTACACCTTGTAATATAATAAGCTTCTGCTATGTAGAGGAAGGAAATATTCCAAATGAAAAGTTCTTTGTAGCCTTCCTTTCAACTAGTATAGCATTATTATTTACCAAGTATTCTTCCTCATAGGATTTATGGAACTTGCAGCTGCTCCTCCATTTATGATGGGGTTCCTTACAGATAAACACATTGTGATTTGAAAATACTGAAAATAATGAAAATTCATCTTAATAACACAGCATACTGCCCAGTATTAGGTGTTTCATCTTAGGATCTGCTGACTGATTGGTCCATTGCTCCAGGTTGGGCACTGCCTTCCAGACAATATAATACAATGTAGTAATAACTTAGGAAAACTTTAATATTCAATTTCAAAATAGAGTAAAAACTGAATACATGGCACTCAGGGAACATCCTAAACTTTAAGATCATTGCCAAATCATTAAACACAAGTTGTCTTGAAATAATGAAATGGTTTAAAAAGAATTATTTTAAATCATATATTCTTAAATTTATTCCATGTTATTGTTTCTAGTAATGAAATGTAAAAATTACAACCATAGTGCAAAAGTACTATGTTTTTGGACCAGAAAAATAGCATAAACATATTTGCTATTTCAAGAAACAAGCTACATGAAGATCGAGAAATTCCTAAACTTGGCATGGTGGTACACATGTGTAATCCTAGCATTCTGGCAGAAGATCATAAGTTTGAGCCTAACCTGGGTAACATAGCAATTTAGTGAGACCTTGTCTCAAAATACATAATAAAAATGAGGTGAGGGGGAGCTGGATATGTAGATCAGAGCAGAGGTTCTAGGTTCAATTCCAAGAACTGAAAATTGTATATTAATGAAACAATTCAAAACATGGGTTGCTGACATTAAGAAGTCTAGGCATTAATGGAAAGTCCTCCCATTTTTATTTTTAAAAGTCTACTAAAACATGTATATTATGTAATATGGTATGGACTATTGCAAGCTAATAATTTTCAATGAAATGTAATAAGATTTTATAGAGCAAGGATACATATTTTTGATCTTTGTTGCATGTAACCCATAGTAAGTTGTCAGGGAAATGTTGATGGAGGGGTACTGTGAGGGATAACAAGGTGTATATTGGACGGGAATAGAAAATATAACATGAACAAATAAAAAGAGTGATCAGGAGAACTTCTCACTGTGAGAAAAGAGTTTATTTGCATAATGTGATTAGTAAAATGGTACTGTCTGAACCAGAAACTCCATGGGGGAGGGACAGTGTGGTCTAGGACAACCTCAGAAAATTTATACAGGCAAAATGAGGATGACATTAAATACTGTTCTGCAATCAAGGGCATACCGTCCAAAATTTTAATCAATATAATAAACTGGAAAAATGCCTTTTACAATGATAATATAAGCAATAGTTGAATATAAACAAAGTAGCACACCAAAACAGTTAAGACACCTTTTATTGTGTTTTTGTTGTTGTTGATTTTCTGTTTTTATTTATTTATTTATTTTTTGAGACAAGATCTCACTATATACTTCAGGAAGGCCTTGAACACACTATGGAGTACAGGCTGGTCTTGAAACTTCAGTGATTTTTCTGCTTTCAATCAGATTTTCTTACTTCCATAACAATACTGAGAGGCCCAGGGGCAATATCTTCACCACAGCCCAGCACCAAAGGATGGGGGACTGATCTAGACAAATAAGTACTGGGATTACAGGGTGTGCCAGCATGTTGAGCTTGTCTTTTATTTTGAAACTTGAACATTAACAGAATGACAAACAGAAAATTTAAAGAAGATGAAAGATTCAAATTAAACATTGTCAGCTAGAAGTTCATTTGAAATAATGTAATATCCATTTCAGTTCTAAATACAAACCTCAGTTTTGGAAAAGGAGTGTTATACAATACATGTAAACAACATGATTATGAGTCCAACTCGTGGGACCTGAGAACACCAGCCAGTGGTGCACGTGGGGTAAGGCTAGACCAACACCCCTCCCGCGACCACCACTTTCCCAGCAGACCACCTCGCAGAACCTAGGCACTCCAGCCAGCAGCGTGGGTGAGGCCAGACCAGACCTGGGCTCCTCCTGTGTCCCCGCAGCCCTGGCCACACATCTCAGAACCTAGAAACTCCAGTTAGCAAGGCACATTCCCACAGTCCCACGGCTGCCATTGGGGACCCCCCCCTCACTTCCTGGAACTAGTATTGCTGGTGATTTTTGGCTCCCACAACTTCCCCAAGAAGCTTGGACTGCTGTGGACTAATCATGCAGTATTGAGGGGAGACTCAGTAACATCTCATCCAAAGAGAAGAACTCAGTAGGCTTCCATTATTGAGGTGAGTGTGCCCCTAAAATAGGAATAGAGTTTACCACCTTCAGTGTATAAACAGGACCAATAGCGAAGGCCCCTCCAGAAGTAGGCCATTGGTGAGCTTGACAAGGGGTGGGTGAGGCCTTCCTCCACACAGAGAATATCAGGTAGGTTGAAAAGGGTGCCAATAAGGCCTCCACCAATCTGGAGAAAATTAAGGGGTTCTGTGGGACACCCCGAGACACAGTAGGATCCCAGTTGAGAAAAACTCGGGAGATGTGGTAACTCTGAACAGCCTGAATACAAAATAACTGCAGAAACTAGGAATTTATTTCCATCAGTACTGCTAGGCTTGTCAGCCTAGGAAGAATATAGGACTTACCCAAAAGGCCTTGCAGAAGGAAACCAGGTGACTGGCCTACCTCTTCATTGTGGCACCCAGCAATTGGAAAAATATCAACGTTACAGTAGAACCTCAAGATACACACTACCAAGAGTTGACACTAGTGGGATTGAAGGACCAAATACTAACCCAAAGGGGAAAATGGCAAAACAAAAAAGCAAAATGCAATATGAAACATGTAGTCCAACAGGAGCAAGTACAGGAGACACTGAAATAGAGGACTTCAAAAGTAACACACTGGAAAGCACTGAAGAGGTAGCAAATGAAATAAAAAAAAATTCCATGAGGATATAGAGGAAATCAAATTAGAAGTAATTGCTTATGTAAAGACAGAAATAACAACCTTAGTAAAGGAGTTGCTCAGTGGAGCTAGAGAAGAAATCGATAAAAAAAGTACAGGAACATGGGAAACTGATTGAAACCTTGAATGAACAATATAGAAAACAAGCAGAAAGCAAACTCAAGGAGACATTGAATAAACAAAAAATTATATTGAAAACTGGTAAAACCATTGAAATGAAGCTGAGGATAGAATTTCAGAACTTGAGGACAGGATAGCAATTAGTGATCATGAAAGCATAGAACTTTTAAAAATAACAAAGCAGCATGAAATGACAACCCAGAAGCTTCAAGATGATGCCAAGAGCAACAATAAAACACTCACAGGCATCAGTGAAGATGCAGGGGTCAATGCAAATGACATAACCAAACTATTCACAGAAATAATAGGAGAAAATTTCACAATCATAGGGAAAAACATCATATACAGATAAGTGAGGCATACAGAATTCCAAACAATGACAACCAACATAAATCTATACCCAGACATATAATAATTAAGATCCCAGACATGCAGAATAAAAACAGAATACTAAAAGCTGTTAGAGAAAAGACACAACTCACCTATCAAGGAAAGCCCATTAGAATCACAGCAGACTTTTCAGCACAAACCCTCAAGTCAAGACTTGCTTGGAGTGAGATAATTCAAGCCCTGAAAGAAAAAAAACTTTCAACTCAGACTGGTGCACCCAGCAAAATTTTCATTCAAATTTAATGGAGAAACAAGAAACTTCCATGACAAAGAACAACTGAAGAAATTGATGTCCACCAAATCAACCCTAGAAAGAGTATTGAAAGACATACTAGACAGAGATAAAAATGATCACAATCCTCAGAATAACAGCAGAAAGAAACCACCAGGTAGGACAACAAATTAAACAAGGGAGAAAAGCAGAAAGCAAACAACTGAAACATAACATGGCAAAGTCAAGCCAGTACATATCAGTGATATCCATAAATGTAAATGGCATCAATTCAACTATCAAAAGAAACAAGTTGACAGAATGGATCAAGAAACAGGATCCCACAATACACTGTGTACAAGAAATACATCTGACCCAAAAGGAAACTCAGATATTAAAAGTCAAAGCATGGAAAACTGTTCCACACAACAGGAACAAGAACAAAGAAGGAGTAACTATTCTATTTGCAGACAATGTGAACTTCAAACCTAAAATGATCAAAAGAGATAAAGAAGGTCACTACATACTCATTAGTAGAAAAATTCAAGAGGAAGAATTAATCATTATAAATATATATGCACCAAACACAGGAACACCCAACTATGTAAGACAGATACTAATGGACATGAAAAACCAAATACACAAGAACACAACTGTAACATTGGCCTTAATACACCACTGTCACAAAGAGATAGATCAACTAGACAAAATTGCAGCAAAGAAATAATAGAAGTGAATCATACCTGTGAGCAATTGGACTTAGTAGATGTTTACAGAGTGTTCCACCCAACCACATCAGAATACACATTCTTCACAGCTGGGCATGGGACATTCTCCAAAATAGACCATACATTCTTAAGTATAAACATTCTTGAGTAAATGCAAACATACTGAAAATATCCCATGCATAATATCTGATCATAGCACACTGAAATTGGAAATTAGTGCCAAAAGAAATTGCAAAACCTTCAAAAATACATGTAACTTACAACAAACTTCTGAAATAGCAGTGGACCATGGATGAAATTAAAGAAGAAATAAAGCAATACTTACAATTCAATGAAAATGTGGAAACAACATACTGTAATCTGTGGGATGCAATGAAAGTGGTCTTAAGAGGGAAATATATAACAATAAATTGTCATATCAAGAAAACAGAACGATCACAAATACAGAACCTAATACTTCATCGCAAGCTTCTAGGAAAAGAAAAGCAAGTTCAACCCAAAGCTTATAGAATAGAGGAAATTGTAAAGATTAGAGCAGAAATCAATGCAATTGAAACTAAAAAAAAATACAAAGAATTAATGAATCAAAAAGCTGTTTTTTTGAGAGAATAAACTAAATTGACACACCTCTAGCCAAGAAAAAGATATTAAAAAATCCAAATTCATGCAATAAAGATGAAAAAATGGGAAATTAATACAGATCCCATGGAAATTCAAAAGATCAGGAATATCTACTTTGAAAATTTCTACTCACATACAATGGAAAACACACAGGAACTGGACAGATTTCTAGAAATATATGAACTACCAAAGCTCAACCAAGAAATTATAGCAATTTTGAACAACCCAATGTCAGCTATTTAAATTGAAAACATAATTAAAAACTTACCAACAAAGAAAAGCCCATGTCCTGATGGATTGATGGCTGAATTCTACAAGAAATCTAGAGAAGATTTTATGCCAATATACTTTAAACTCTTGAATGAAATTGAAAGGGAAGCAATCCTCCCTAAATCATTCCTGGAGGCAAGTATTACTCTGATACCAAAACCAGAGTGAGACCCAACCAAAAGGAGAACTATAGGGCAATCTCACTAATGAAAATTGATGCAAAGATTCTCAATAAAATACTGGCAAATAGAATGCAGCAAATCATCAAGAAGATTATATATCATGACCAAGTGGGATTCATTCCAGGAATGCAAGGATGGTTTAGCATATGCAAATCAATAAATGTTATATACCACATCAACAGAGCCGAAAACAAAAAACTGCATGGTCATTCAATAGATGCACAAAAAGTTTTTGAGAAAGTCCAATAGATGTTCATGATAAAAGCCCTTCAGAAACTTGGAATATACGGTATCTACCTCAACTTTATAATGGCCATCTATGACAAACCAACAGCTGACATTGTAGCAGATGGATGAAAACTGAAAACTTTCAGTCTAAAATCGGGAATAAGACAAGGATGTCCACTATCACTACTCCTATTCAGTATAGTTCTGGAAACACTAGCCAGAGCAATCAGAAAAGAGAGAGAAATAAAAGGAATAAAGATAGGAAATTAAGAAGTTAAATTATAACTATTTGCAGATGACATGGTACTGTATAAGAAGACCCAAAAAACTCCACTAAAAGAATACTAGAGATAATAATCAAATTCAGAAGTGTAGCTTGATATAAAATCAAGACTCAAAGATCAGTAGCATTACTGTAGACAAAAAACTCACTAGGAGAGAAATTATGGAAATATCGCTTTTCACAATAGCATCTCAAAAAGTGAAATACTGAGGAATCAACCTAACTAAGAAATGTAAAAGACCAATATGCTGAAAATTATGCTATGCTAAAAAAAGGAGATTGAAGAGAATATTAGAAAATGGAAGGGTATTCCTTGTTCTTGACTAGGAAGAACCAAAATGACCATATTCCCATAACTCTTATACAGATTTAATGCAATCCCAATCAAACTACTATTAAAATACCTCACAGATCTAGAAAAACACTCCTAATATTCATCTGGAAACAGAAGATACCTAGAATAGCAAAGCCAATTCTGGGCAACAAAGCCAAGGCAGCAGGCATCTCAATTTCTGACTTGAAACTATACTACAGAGACAAAATTATAAAATCAGCATGGTACTGGCAAAGAAATAGACCTGAGGATCAATGGAACAGATGAGGAGATGCACCCACAACTACAAAGACACTCAGCCACCTGATATTTGACATAGGGGCTAAACATGTTCACTGGAAGAAGGATAGCCTCTTCAATAAATGTTGTTGGAAAAATTAGCTCTCCACATGCAGAAAACTGAAACTAGACACATGCCTATCACCATGCACAAAACTAAAATCTAATTGGATTGAATATCTAAATATAAGAACAGAAACACTAAATCCACTGGAAGACAATGCAAGTATAAGTCTTGGAGACATAGGGGTAGGCAGAGAATTCATGTACAAAACACAAACTGCACAGGAAACACTTCAAAGAATCAACAACTGGGATCTCATATTTTTGAAAAGTTTTTGCACTTCAAATAAATACCCACCAGAGTGAAAATAAAACACACAGAATGGGAAAGAATTTTAGCCAGCAACCCCTCAGACAAAGGACTTATATCCAGAATATATAAAGATTTGAAAAACATCAAGCCATCAAATTCAAAGACCCTCTCCAACAATGGACATTGGCGTTGAACACACAGTTCTCAGTTGAAGATATACAAATGGCAAATAAATACATGAAGAAATGTTCACCATCACTGGTCATTCAAGAAATGCAAATTGAAATAGCACTGAGATTTCAACTCACTACAGAAAGAATAGCTGCCATCGAGAAATCAACTGATAACAAATGTTGGTGAGACTGTGGGGGTAAAGGAACACTGCTCCACTGTGGTGGGAGTGCAGACTGGTACAGCCACTATGGAAATCTGTATGGTGATTTCTCAGAAGACTAGAAAGTTCCACTCAATCCAGCTATCCCTGTCCTGGGTATTTTCCCATAAAATCTGGAAAGGTCATGTCACAGTGATATATGTACACCCATGTTCATATCAGCACAATTTATGATGAATAAATCTTGGAACAAGACAAGGATGGAAACAATCAAAATGCCCATCAATTGCAGAGTGGATGAAAAAGATGTGGCATTTTTATACAATGGAATATTACTCAGCTTTAGAAAATGATGATCTTGAGGCCTTCATAGGCAAATGGAGGCAACTCAAGAGTATCCTCATAAGTGAAATAAGTAAGAATCATATTTATAAATGTCACATTGTATCTCTAGTGTAAACAGTACTAAAACTGAAAAGGAGTACTAAAATTGAAAATGTGTAATTACTATGGTAATAAAGAAATGAAAAGAAAGTGCTCTAAAGGATATAACTGTGTATGTATGTTTAAATGTGTAAGATAGATAACCATAACTAAGTTTTTGTTGGATTGTTGAACAGAACTATTTGCAGTGCCACTGTTTGAATGTCCACTTAGTAGGCCCTAATTTTGTAACTTGAATAACTATTGCTAAGATGACAATATGTAATTTATCGACTAGTGATTTCTTACTGTTTTTTGAAGTTCTGTATTATTTGTACTTTTTTCTGTTTTCTCTTTTTTCTTTTTAAATGAAATTAAAAATAATAACATGATTATATGTGAAGTCTTTTGGTTGTGCTGAGTGTTTTAGAAACAGGTACAGTTTTAAAGTCAAGGAGAAAGGTAAAAAGATATAATATTGAGAAGGTATATAAAATTAATTTTTAAAAATGAAACATAGCACTGGCTCCTCCTCCCTACATCATGGGATGTGGCAACCAGCTCAGGAACAATTCAGGTGACCAACATATCATCCTCTACATTGGTGAGACCAAGTGACTGGAGGATCACCTCCTACATACTAGGACTCTGACTGGTGAACACATAATGGACAGGTAGGAATAGCAAGGAGGAGAAGTCTAAAGCAAAATTAACAATATGAGTCAGCAGGTGATATATTAGGTGAACCAGCATTATGATTGAGGACAGAGACACATGGAGTACAATGAGATATGTGGAGGTGGCTTCTTCTTTTTTCTTATTTTTATCTTTCTTTCCTTTTCTTTTCCTTTTTCCTCATATTTTCTTCTCTTTTCTAAATGCCAGAGGAAAGCTCCAGTCACAGAAAAGTAACTCCATTCCCCAAACCCAGGGACCAAGTTCAAATAGTCCCTTGGTTACTATTTCATCCTTTCTTTTCTGTGCTTCTCTACACTTTCCCAGTGCTTGCATGGTGATCCTTTGTCCTCCAGCCTTGCATATACTTGCTTTTCAGTTATCTTTGTTTTAGTTGCTACACTTAAGTTTCCCATTACATGATAAAACTACTCTAACAAGCTCCTAATTTATGATCAGTTCTGTTATACTACAAAAACTTGCAAGTATGAATACAGAAAACAAAATCAAAATTTTTTAAAATAGAAAATGACAAGATACAGAAGCCAAACACAATCTCAGACCTCCAGTTCTACCAGAACAAATCCAGGAGACATCAACATAGAGGAAAATGGAAGACACACTCCTGATGTTTCTGAAATGGTAGGAACAAAAATAAAGGAAAAAATCCATGAGGACATAGAGGAAATCAGATCAGAAATAATCCCTCAAGTAAAAGAAGAAATGGCAACCATAATGAAGGAAATGCATGGCACAGATTCAAAAAGATATCAAAAAATTAAAAATTCCATTGAAAGCAGGCAAAACTGCTTGAGTGTAACTGAAGTTAGACTTTCAGACCTTGAAGATAGGATTGTGGATAATGATCAGAAAAGAAAAAATCTCTTAAAATTAACAGGAGATGAGGAAAAACAATTGAACAGTTTCAATAAGATGCAAATAAACACAATATGTATGATAGGTGCCACCAAAAAGCAGTAGTCAACACAAATGAAATAATAATTTATTTGCAAAAGGAATAACAGAAAACTTACCAAACATTGAAATAGAATCTGACATACAGATAAATGAGGCATATAAAATTTAAAATAGCCATAGCTAAAGTAACTTTACCACCAGATATATATAATAATCAAGTTCCTAGAAACTGATACCAAAAACAATATTAAATGCTCTTCGATAAACAGATCATCTATAAATGAAAGCCAATTAATATTACAGCCAACATCTCAACACAAACCCGCAAGTCAAGAAAGTCTTGACTTTCTTGGAGTGGAGTATTTCAAACCCTGAAAAAAACATAACTTCCTACCCAGATTGAAGTACCCTGAAAACCTACTTTTCAAAATTAATGGAGAAATAAGATACTTCCATCACAAAGAAAAACTGAAGAAATTCATGACCACTAAACCAATCCTACAAAGAGTACTTAAAGATATTCTAGACAGATAAAAATGACCACAATTCCCAGAACAAGATCAGAAAGAAACCACCATGCAGGGTAAGCAATTAAACAGAAAAAATGCAGGGAGCGTACAGTGGAACATAAAATGACAAAGATAAGCCATTACATATCAGTTATAGCCATCAATGTAAATGGCCTCAATTCATCAATCAAAAGAAACAGATTGGCCTAATAGATCAAGAAACAAGATTCAACAATATGCTTTATATAAGAAATACATTTACATCATAGACTGAAATTCAAAAGATGTAAAACAGTACTCCATGGAATAGGAAATCAGAAAAAAGCAGGGGTAGCTATTCTGTTTGCAAACAATGTGAACTCTAAAGCAAAAATGATCAAATGAGATAAAGTTACTACTAATTTTTTAGGGGAAAATTTCAAGAGAAAGAGATAATAAGTATATGTGCACCAAATATGGGAGCATCCAACTATATATGATGATATTAATAGACATGAAAAGTCAAATAAGCAATAAAAAATTGTAATGGGGGACTTTAATAACCAATTATGATGGAGATAGATCAACCTTAATGCCCCATCATCATGAAGAGATAAATCAAGAAATCAGAAAAAAAATTAAAAAGGAACTGACCCAAATATGTGAATAAATGGGCTTTTTCAATGTTTATAGAGTGTACCATCTTATACCAGAATATAAATTCTTCTCAACTGCACATGGAACACTCTCCAAAATAGACCACTTGTTAGCCCATAGAACATGTTTAAATAAATACAAAGGAATTGAAATTATTTCATGCATATTCTTTGGACATAGTGTGATGAAATTGGAAATTAATGGCAAAAGAAACTGCAAAAGTCCATAATATATGGAAATTAAATAATACCCTCCTGATCAACCAATGTGTAACAGATGAAATTAAGGAAGAAATTAAATAGTATCTACAATTAAAGGAAAACACAGATACAATATGCTGAAATGTGTGGGTTGTGAGGAATGAAAAGGGTGAGATCACTATAGATACTGTGGATACTCAGAAGATCATGAATACCAACTTTGAAAAACTTTACTCACACAAAATGGAAAATACAGAACAACTGGATGGATTTGTAGATATGCATGAATTACCAAAACTGAATCAAGAAAGTGTAAAAATTTTTATTAACCCAATATTAGTTAATGAAATTGAAAATGCAATTAAAAGTTTAATAATAAAAAATCTCCCAGACCCTGATAAATTCACTGGTGAGTTCTAAAAGACATTTAGAGAAGTTTTAATGCCAATAATACTCAAACTCTTTAATGAAATTGAAAGCTTAACAATAGCTCCTAACTCATTCCTGGAGACAAGTGTTACCCTCATACCAACACAAGAGAATTACCCAACCAAGAGAGAGGGAGAGAGAGAGAGAAGAAGAGGTAGAGGGAGAGGGAGAGGGACTGAGACAGAGACAGAGACAGAGAGACAGAGAGACAGAGACAGAACTAGATCTCCCTCATGAACATAGATGCAAAAATCCTCAGTAAAATACTAGCAAACAGAATGCAGCAAATAGTCAAGACGATTATACACTGTGACCAAGTGGGATTCTTCCCAGCAATGCAGGGATGGTTCAACATATGCAAACCAATAAATTAATGCACTACATCAATAGAATCAAAGCAAAAATCACATGATCATCTCAGCATATGTAGAAATGGCTTTTGATAAACTCTAACACTCATTCATAGTAAAAACCCTACAGAAAATCAGAATTGATAGTCCTTAACTCAATCTGATAAAAGCCACCTGTGACAAATCAACAGCCAATATCATATGAAATGAACAAAAACTGAAAACCTTCACTCTCAAGGAACAAAACAAGGATGTCCACTCTTACCACTCCTATTCAATATAGTTCTGGAAACATTAGCTAGAACAGTTAGAAAAGAGTAAGAAATAAAAGGAATAAGGATATGAAAATAAGAAGTTAAATTATCATTATTCACAAATGACATGATACTCTATATAGGAGACTCAAAATACTCCAACAAAAGACTTCTAGATTTAACAGGCAAATTTAGTAGTATAGCTGGATACAGTCAACACTTCAAAATCAATAGCAATTCTATATATGAACAACACACTTTCTGTGAGAGAAATGAGGGAAACAACACCCTTCATGATAGAATCCCCCCCCAAAATTAAATACTTAAGAGTCAATCTAAGGAAGTAAATGATCCATAAACTGAAAATTGCAGTACTTTGAAAAATAATATTGAAAAGTATATCAGTAAATGGAAATTATCCCATGCTCATAGATAGGAATAGCCAACATAGTGAAAATAGCCATATTTCCAAAATTGTTATACAAGTTTAATGCAATCACAATTAAAATACCATTAGCTTACCTCACAGAGGTAGAGAAATCATTCCTAGAATTCATTTGGAAACAGGAGATACTTATAATAGCAAAGGCAATTCAGGGCAGCAAAGGCAAGACAGAAGCATTACAATCCATGACATGAACTTGTACTAGAAAGCTACTGTGATAAAATCAGAATGGTACTGGGAACAAAACCCTGAGAATCAGTAGAACAGATTACAAGATGCAGACACAATGTGCTCAGTCACCTTATCTTTGACAAAGAGGGCAAACATGTTCACTAGAAGAAAGATAGCCTCTTTAGTAAACAATACTGGAAAAACTGGCTTTCTGTATTCTGAAGACTAAAACTAGACCAATGTCTATCACCATGCATTAAATTAAAGTCAAAATTAATCAAATATCTAAATATTAAAGTAGAAACACTAAGTCTCCTGGAAAGAAAGTAAGCAAGCAAAAATCTTGAAGACATAGGCATAAGCCAAGAGTGAGCGAACAAAACTCAAACTCCACAGAAAATATTTCAAAAAGACAACAACTGGGATCTTTCTTTATTAAAAAGCTTTGGAACATCAAAAATTATCCACAGAGTGAGAAGACAACACATAGAGTGAGAAACATATTTAAGCAATTGTCAGTGAGACAAAGGACTTCTATCTAACATATAATGAGTTGAAAAAAAAATCAGACCTCTAAATTGAAATACCCAATCCAAATTTGGGCATCTGAGAAGAATACATTCTTCTGAGATGAAGAAATACAAATTTAAATGAATATATGAGAAAATATTAAGCATCATTAGTCATTCAAGAAATGTAAATTAAAACAACACTGACATTACATTTCATTCCAAAAAGAATGTCTATCATCATGAATTCAACCAATAACAAATGTTTGACAGGCCGTGGGGAAAAAGAACCATTGTCCACTGTTGGTGGGCGTTCAGACTGGTGCAAACAATGTGGAAATCAGTATTGAGATTCCTCAAAAAACTAGAGGTCTCACTCAACCCAGCTCTTCCCCTTCTGGATATTTTCTCAGAAGAATGAAAAACATCATTCCACAGTGATATATGTATACCCATGTTTATAGCAGCACAATTTGTAGGAGATATATCTTGGAAACAATCCAGATTCCCAAAAGTTTAGCAATGGATATAAAAGATGTGCTATTTTATACACTGGAGTACTACTCAGCCATAAATAAGAATAAACCTGAAACTTTTGTAGTTAAATGGGTGTAACTTGAGACCATCCTCATAAGTGAAATAAATCGGATCTACATATATAAACATCATATTGTCTCCCTGGTAGGAGAAACTGAAAGATCGAATAACGTCTCAAATATACAATAGATATTGTAATATAGGAGAGATTGATTAAAAGGATAAAGGAACTAGGATAGGAGAAAGAGGAAAGAAAGGAAAAGGGAGAGAAATGCAGGTTAACCATACTATTATTAGCTCAGTTAATTGAAAAGGGAGGTTGTGCTAATATCAATCAGAGAATTTTTATCCCCATATCTTGTACTCTAATACCTACTTTGAAGATGATATGAAATGTATTAACTATTGTTATTATATTATTTTGTTGTGCAATTTTTTACATTTTTATCATAAAATAAATTAAAAATGAAAACTAAATCAGGCATGGTGGTGCACACCTTTAATCTCAGTACTTGGGTGCTCTAGGAGGCTGGATCCCAACAAGTGTGAGGCCAGCCTAGATAACATTGTGAGTTCAAGGCCATCCTGAACTACATAGCAAGAACCTGTCTCCAAAAAAATAAAAAGAGAGAGAAAGGAAGAATATTAAAGTGAGAACAAGCTGCAATAGTTGACTAAGATATGTAGACATGGTCTAGTTCTCAAAGAGAAGTTCTGAGATATTTAGATATGGATGTGTTTTATACTTTTTATATTCTAATATTTGGATAAAAGTAAGAGGATATATTGTTTTCATCTAATAGGATCTTAGATAAGTTCAGTAACTTGTCCAAAGTTATGATTGGCATATGATAAACTCATTTTTATCCCTCATCTACCTATCTGTAAAGATGATTAGCAGTTGAAATTATTAAGAGAAATCCTAGAACATGAAGCCTTAGAAATGCAGCATTGCTCAATGGTATAGCAAGTTCAGTTGCAGCAACATCACCTCGAAAGAAGAAAAAATCAGGGAAATTATGTGAAGGAAACCTGTCACTCATCATCATGAGTGTAGCATTAAGGCTTTTTTCTAATTTAAGTTAAAGCATAGATTTTTAGCACAAACTCTATTAAACTGGAAAAAGCATGAAACATGCCAGGTGTTTCAATAAAAATTAGCTTAGAGTTACTTAATGTAATGAAGGGCTAAATTAGTTGGCAATACCTATAATTATGCTCAAAGATAGTTTTAAAATTATATGGATGCTGTATTAAGAAATTTCTTATTATGGAGAGCTCTTATCTGGAATTCATTCTCTGCAATTTAACACTAGCATTATGTGTAATAATCAGAACTGATTATGAAGCATTTGTGAATAAAACTTCAGAGATGACATACAATGTGGATGATGTATGACTCTTGCCATTTTATTGTTTGTGTTGCTTTACAATATGGATTAAGAAGACAAATGGACCAACTCTACAGCTAGTGCTTGTCAATACAATTAAACATTGACACATTCCTGGTGAGTTAATGAAAACACAAAGGAGAGACAGTCACATGTGAATTAGCTAGTGATGACTACAGAGAAATACACTACATATATTTATGTTCATGTTTGGTTTCAATAGTTTTAAACCTTGATTTAGTCATTTAAAAATACTTGAATGCCTCACTCGCTGTTCTGGTACTTATATTAGACACTTGTGATTGATTAACTAGTGTTCAATTTGTAACACCCAACCGAACTGAATCAGTATGATTCTGGGTATGGAAAGCCCACCTGAGAATTGTTGCCAACAGCATAAATGGAGAACTGGAGTGGAAGATGATGTGCTGCTGTTGATTCTCCTGAAGAAGTTTGTCACACCGGCTTTTGTGATATGAATGCAGTTGTTCTCATCACCACAGAAGCTCAGGTCCTTCCTGCCACTGAAGATGACTGAAGTTTTCTTCCAGGGAGCTCTGATGCTTACTCTGAGCATCACTGCCTGGCTCCAGTGCAAATCCCTCAGGCAGCTAGTACAGATCCTTCATCCCTCTATCACTTGCTTTCTAACCTATACCTTTGACTTTTGGTTCTTTCTCATGCAGATCTATGAAACAGACTTGTATGACATATTCTTGTGGGCTCTAGTTCTCCTGTTTGGACTCATGGATTACATTCCCATGGGATCCCGGCCCTCAGCTGGATATTTTGGATGTCTAATGTGTGGACACATCTCCTGCACTCCTCCACATTTGAATTTTATGGCTGAATATTATAAAATAATCTATAAATTATGTGTCCTGTACTAAATATATTCCCTTGTATACCCTGACTACAATGATACTAGAGATATAAATGTATGTAAGACAAGGACTTTGGCCTCAAGAAGGATGTGTGTGTGTGTGTGTGTGTGTGTGTGTGTGCAAATTCATGTGAACATATAGATACCTTAAATATTATTCACCATTCAAATAATACCACAAAATGTAAGCACTTCTATTAATGTTAAAATCTGAAAAAAATCAAATAAAATGAGATTCAAGGTAAAAATAAAAGGAAAATAACTTTAAAATTTTTTCTCTCTAAAAGCAATTTTTATAGAAAAAGCAGGTTTAATGGCATAGCTATTAAAATTTCTAGGATGATAGAGTTAGAATCTATCACTGCGGTTTGTTCTTCTCAAGCTCGTTCTTATATAATGCCATTCTGAAATTATAGTAGATATTTGTGGGAATGTTGCTTTTGAAGCAGCACCTTTGGCTTAAACCTTCATTGTTTTTGGGAAAACATTAGTCTTAGAACACCATCAATATTAGATGACTCATCAATTTTAATTTAAATCTCATTTCTAAAGCCATAAGCATAACACACTCCATTAAGGGATTTAATCATTTTTAATTTTAAAATATATTAATGTTGCTTAGCTTTTCTGTCACTGAGACACAATACTTGACACCCATAACATAAAGGAAGAGAGGTTCGATTCAGTTCATGATTTCAAGGTATTCTGAGTAGAATACCTTGAAATCATGAACTGAATTCTTGGGCTGATTTGAAGGCAGAAGAAACATTGCAGAGGCAAATCAGAGCAAAGATGCTTAGCACTTGACATCTAGGAAACAGAGTGAGGAAGCCATACCAGGAAGAATGCAGCCAGGTGTCATAATTAGTACTCCTGTGATCACCAAGCTTTACTCAGAAGTGTGCCCCATCAAGCATCTTGGTGCTCTGAATCCAATCAAGTTGAAATATGATATTAATGCTCATAATCCACTCCTTGTTAATGTGATACCCAAACACACTTCTGTGAAGCACATTTAATCTCCAAATAAACACAATCACAATTAATAATTCTGCCTAACATGTTACAACTATCTTTCATATAATCAAGAACACAATAACCCCTTCCTCAAAGTCTCATCAGTTTTAGCACTTTCAAAATTCCAAGTCCAAGGTGTTCTGAGACTCAAAACAAACTCTCCTTGCATGCAAATTTCTATAAAAAAATGAAGTTAACAATAAAAGGGGCAATGGCAAAGGGTAAACATTCACATTCCAAAAGGGAGGAATGGAGAAAAAGAAATTAATCAGAATGAAACAAGACCAAAACTCAGCAGAGAAAACATTTAGTCTTATAGTTCTTTGTCTGGACTCTGCTTAATATGATAGTGAGACATGAATTCTGGAGGGCTTGGCAGCACCACCATATGGTCTTTCTGTTTGTAGCCCAAATGTTTGCTGTCTTGGTCTGGCCTCACTCTCAGTTTGCAGTTTTCCTTGGAAGATATGCCATGTTCTTTATATTTTCAACTTCCTGCAATCTGTATAACAACTGCAACTGTATTCCTACAGATTTATGTACTCTGTCAAGAGCACTTTGCCTGTCATCCAAGCATTCCACTGAAATTCATGTGAAGCCGCCCTGACCCTATGACTCTTATATTAATCATGTGGAGGACATGAAGATATGTGCTGTCAGTGGGAGCAATAACCAAGGCCCTTTGGAGCATGGCAGCTGTGGCTTTTCAGTGCGTGGAGGATTGCTCACTATGAAATGAACCCTGGGAAACCAATTTTCTTGTAGGCTGTTATCAAGCAAATGTCCCCATGATTCTCATTTCAAATGCTTTATGCTTTTGCATTCTTGAGCCTGTGAGGAGTATAGTCTTGTTGATTTTTAACATGATCTCAAAGCGGTTTTCTTCTTGTCCCTGTACAAAGGAATTGGTTTGTTTTTATTGGTGCTAATCTCTGCAGTAGTCACACCTTTCTTGGCTACAAGTTTAAACCTGTTTCCTTTTGAACCAAAATTTATATTTTTAAATCTTTTCTGTTTAGTCTTTTTTAAAATCTGTCACTAAACATCTGTTCAAAGTGCCAGCAGAACCCATACTGTTGTCTGAATGTTGGGCTGCCTTGAAATTTCTTCCATCTAGTGAATTAGTTCACTACTTGTAATCTCAGTCACTTACAATGTTTTGGGACATGAACAAAATGCATACAAGTTAATTTGTTTATTTGTTCATCCATTTGTTTTCTTGTTTTGCCAGTGTATAACGTACATGCTCTCTAGCTCAACTGCTAATACTCTCATTCCCAAATGAAAACTTCTGAGCCTTGTCCCCTAATGAAACCTCATTTATTGTCTGAAATGTGATCATCATTGTCTTTTTCTGAGCTCTAACAGAATCACTCATCTCTCAAGCCTTTCCATATCTTTTTTGCAAACCAGTTCCAAAGGCTTCAGAGTCACATGTTCAAATACAGTCACAGCAATGATTTCACTTCTCTGATACTAATTTTCTGTATTAATCATGTTCACCACTATATAGACACAATACTTGAAACCAAAACCTTAAAATATGAAACATTAAATTTGGTTCGGGCAACTCAAGTCATAGTCAGCTGGCTATACAGCAGAAACATAATTGCAGGAGTGCATGACAGAGCAAAACTGCTTAGTTCGTGTGATCTAAAAGGTAGAGCAAAGAAAGAATGCAAGAGGAAATAAAATCATAGAGCGTATGTATATAGTACCCAAAATATTGCTTCCAGGATCCATGCAGACACACCTGTCCTGATCCCCAGGTTTTACTTATTTCAATGAAGTTTACATGTCTTGACTAACGGGCCCACTAATTTTTCATGATTTATCTTAATAGTGCCAAAATTGTTATCTTTATTGCCATCTCAGTGATTAAAGTAGGGAGAAACAAGTCATCTTTTTTCTAAATGCTATTAATTTGAAAAAAGTATACATAATTCATGATGAGATAGTTCAATTAACCTTGTGCACATTTTATATTCTGGTATAAACAGCTTATTTATGCCATCTGCTTCATCTAAAGGATGTGATTCATGAATGACAGTACTTGTCATTTGAATAAGCTAAAGTATGCTTGGGATTTTATAATCACGAATTTATTTCACATGATTGTGTGTGTGACCACATAGGCATATTACTCATAAGGAGAAACCAATATATAAGGACATAGATTTTATTTATGAGTATGTTGCAATTACTTTTCTTGTTGCTGGGACAAAATATCCAACATCCAAAGTAAAAAGAAGAAAGGTTTATTTATCTCACAGTCTGTAGATGTTTCAGTCCATAATCAGGGTGCCCCAAGGAAGTGTGGCATGGCAAACTGGCATTTCAGAGAAGAAGCAGTTCATGGTGGGCAGAAGGTAACAAAACAAGCAAGAGAAGATACAAGCCTCTTTCTGTCTCTTCTATTGTATCCAGGCTATCTGGATTAGGGTCATGACAAATCAATCAGTGGACTGATTTATTAATCATTCACCTTTAATAGTAACATTCTTAATCCAAGCATTGTACAATAAATCGGTCACACACTCTAGATTCAGCTACCCCTGAAAAAGCTCCACCTATGACTGCATGAGCCTTTGGGAGTGACCTAGACACAAGCCATACAGAATATATACAAATTTAAAACACTTGGTAAATGCCCCTTAAAACATATTTGATAATTTTTCTTATGGTTTTGATTCTTTAAATGTTTCTCAATTTTATAAAATAACCACTTAGCTGTTGATTAATAGCTTTCCCTGTTAATGTAAAGACTTCCATTATAGGTTGGAATTTATTTTATCTCATTTTTTCCATACTGCTGATTGAACCCAGGGCCTTTGCACTGAGCTAAGTTCCCAGACTTTTAAAAAAATATTCAATCCTTCTTTAAAATATTAAGAGATGATCTAGCTGTTACTAAGAATATTTTTGATATTTCCTATTTAAATGAAAAAGTAAAGGGCTTTATGACCTAATTTACATGTAGATTCTGCTATCAAGATCCTAGCTGCTCTGCTTTGAAAGTGCCACAATATTAAATTATTTTTAAAAATGTTTACTTATTAAAGATGCCTTAAAACTAATGCTTACCATAATGTCTGGAAAGTAATAAAATATTGTTGATGACTATTACAACATTACATAAACTATTGTTGTGTTGGTAGATACTATGTTATTTAAATTTCTATATCTGACTTAAGAGAAATAAATCAAACCACAAAGCACTGCAAAAACAGAGATGCAGATAAAGTAAATCTATTGGTTTTCTTCCCATTTGATAATAGCCCAGCCAGCCATCTGCAGCATCTTCTTGTACCTGTTCCCAAGCTGTCACCTGCTCTGTGGTCCAGAGTTCATGAAATGATGGTCACTCTGATATTTTCAAGGTTGCCTCTTGGAGTTAAATCACAATTAAACAACTGTTAGCAGTCTATTGAAGAGCAAAACATGTCTGGAGTAGAGATATTTGGGCAGAGTAAGATTTTTGAGAAATTCCCAGGTGCCCCATTTCTTCTCTGAATAGTGCAAATTGATTACCTAATCTTCTAAATATATTTACTGAATGCTCTGACTGTCTTGAGACATTTCTATGTGTATAACTTGATAATTGTGAGTCAAAGTTTTGAGTTAATGAAGAAGTATCAAGACTGAATTATGAAACACTACATCTGTTAGACTGTGTAACAGAAATACAAAACAAACTTTGCTGCATTTTTTAGTTCTAGGAATACAGATATTTCAAGTCTCATCTAATCATTCAGTGTTAGAAATGGTACAATGAATAAAACCTAGAATGCTTTATTTGTTCTTTTCTTCCTGACCCAATATTGATTTCCTTTCATACTACATACTTATTAGTTCATCTTCCCTAAAGGCTGAGGTAGATCAATTCTGTCTGGCAGAATGCATCAGGAGGATTTTCTTGGGCATGCATATACTAAGTTCACTGTTGCATTTTTTTTCATCCAGTAATCTTGACATGTTCTTCCTATCTTATTTAATATTGTTAAAGCTTTCATGTAAAATAATATTTACTATCCACTATGCTTAATAAATTTATAGACATGAATAGAAGACACAGGATTTTAAAATTTTTATAATAATATTTAAATATAATTCAGAAATTAAAGGAACAGTTACCACTTCAAAAATGTAAAATAATTAGTTTTGGTTAAATATTTAAACAATTAAAGTGTGTTCCTGGCAAGTTAATATCCTTGTATTATGTATTTAATAACTTAGAATCCAACACATAATTAGAACAAAAAGTCTATTTAGTCATTATGCATTTTAAGTAGTAGATTACTTTAATAGATTTCAACATCTGTAAAACTCATAATGCCTGGAGAAGGTTTCTGCTTATTATAAAAGGAATTTAGCATAAAATTCACATGAGGCCACATTAATCTTCCAGCTCTATTCTGTCCTTGGTACAACTTAAATGACTGGAAGATTTTATGTTGCATTAGTGAGAACAGGATTTCTTTTTGACTTTACAGATTAACTTAATAATGAAGATAGTGTATTTTCTAGTTTTGGGTGACGTTATGGGTATAAAGCAAACAAACAAACAAAGAAACAAATGTGACTCACAGGCTTATCATAACTCAGAAAATGTGTTTCTTACACCCTACAGAAGGCATTTTGCAAATGTTTAAAAGTGCCTGGTGCCTGTGGCAGTAAATGTACAAAGCCATCAGCTGGTAAATGACTTTGGAAATTAGTTTGAGGTTAATTCTCTGCCTCATTGGCCCCCCAAAGTGGACAAACTGTAATTGATTTTGATAGCACTCACAAAACACTTTTTTCTTTTAAACAATGAGTACTTTGAGATACATCCTGTGGATACAGAAGCAATTAAATTGGTATCAATGAAATGTCATTAAATATTTATGCTTCTGTATTTTTTCTACTTAAAAAGAACTGCTAGTTCTAAACTGTCAAATGGCTTCTTTTTCCTGTTAAATGTTTGCATTTAACTTAAGTGTCTTGAACTATCACTAATATTCCATCAATGCATATTATCTAGAAAGAAGTTACAACCATTTGTATTCATTTCTGTCAATAACCTCATGGGGAGAGGACACCAAGATCTTCTGGAAGAATCACTTCCACAAATGTTTCTTGAGTAAAAATGGGCAAACTTGATAGTGGATGTCTTCATGATCATGAATTTTGTTTGATACATGAAAAGAAACAGTCAATAGTTTAAACGAATTCCTTTAACCTCTCCTTAACAAATCAATTATATCTATATTTTTTTAAAATTTTATGTTTTTTTACAATACATAACTTTTAAAACTTGAGCTAAGATTTTAGGAGAAATTGACCTAATAAACATTTAAAATGTATCAGCACAGGTGTCTTGATTAGTGTAATGAGATGATAAACATAAAATATCAGTTGCATTAAGAGAAATCTTGCTATTTTGAGTTTCTTGAAAGAAATAAGCCCATTAATTTGTCAGACTAAAATGATCACTAAAATTTTTAGAAAGACTGGCAAATGCACTAAGAGACAGAAAAACAAACACTTGTAGTTAATAAATGAATATTGGAATAAGCCACTTTATTTATCTTTAAAATTACATTAACTTTTCTAAGTAGAATCAGTTATTTTGTAGATGCTTACAGAGTCTTAAGAGAGTGTAGCTTGCCTAGGCTTCTATAGTGCTGAAATGGCATAATGTGTTACCCTTGAGATAATGCACAAATCAATAAAATATTTTCTAAAAGCATATAGAGCACCCTTCAAATAGTACAAATATACAATAGTATTTCAATGTCTTTCAGAGGTATCCTGATACTAGAAGAAAAAGTAAAAACAATTATCAAGAAACCTTTTATACTTATGGAACTAAGTGGATATTATGCATGCTACAAATAAAAGAGAAAATGTCTTAATTTGCAATAAATTAAAAGTGCAGTTAAAAATCTTACAACCTGAAACATTCACTTGATCTTTTGTGTTTTCTCTTTCTTTCTTTCTTTCTTTCTTTCTTTCTTCTTCTTTCTTTCTTTCTTTTTCTTTCTCTTTCTTCTTTTTCTTTCTTCTTTCTTTCTTTCTTTCTTTCTTTCTTCTTTCTTTCTCTTCTTTCTTTCTTTCTTTCTTTCTTTCTTTCTTTCTTTCTTTCTTTCTTTCTTCTTTCTTTTACTTTAATTCCTGCATTGATGCTTGTAAATTGCTCAGGTGAGTTGCTTTATTGCTAGTATTTAGGAAACTTAGGATGTGACTACTTCTGACTACTTCTAGGAGTTGCTGGTTTTCCAAGTTTTGAGTCTGCTGTAAGATCCTCCTCTTGAACATGTTAGGGATGAGAAATTGCTCCCTGCTTGACCCAGCCCCTGGTTCTTTAGCACTGTGCCATTGTATTTTTTGTGATCCTTAGTTACTCTCAGTCTTTGAATACCAGGAAGAACAGCTGGTTGGAACAATTATGTCACTTGTGGCTAAATTGGTACCATCAGCAATAGTGAAAGCTTAAATAAAAAAAATTTATTTTTCTCATAGTTACAAAGCCTGAGTCTGGGATCAGGTTGCGGCTTGACTCTGCTCCTAGACAGTGCTGCCTTCATGACTTATGGACCATTACTGGCCTATGTCAGTATGTCCTCATGTGCTGGAGAGAAACATCACTTCTCTTTCTCTTCCTGAAAGGCCATCAATCCAATTAGATTAGTAACTTCCCTTATGACCTTTTTAAACTTAATTACTGTCTAAAAGCCCTATCTCCAAATTTAGTCACAATGACAATTAGAGTTTCAAACTCTGTGTGTGTGTGTGTGTGTGTGTATGTGTGTGTGTAAGGAGGGGCACAATACATTACCTAGCAAAGATACTTTCAGTATTTAAAAAATAAGTTTAGTACTTGTTTCCCTGCCCTGGGATAGCTGTGGCTTGCCAGACCACAGACAATTACCAGGGTGGCAGGCTGGTTACTGGTTGGCTCAGCACCCTAAGTTCCAACATGGCACAGATCTCAGGAAATACTGTTACTTCTTGTTTCCCAGCCCTGGGGTGGCCACAGCTTGCCAGACTACAGTCACTTACCAGGGCAGCACTGAGTCACTTACCAGGGCGGTGCTGAGTCACTTACCAGGGCGGTGCTGAGCCAGTAACCAGTCTGCCGCCCTGGTAAGTGAGTGTGGTTTGGCAAGCCACGGCCACCCCAGGGCAGGGAAACAAGAAGTAACAGCGTTTCCTGAGATCCGTGCCATGTTGGAATTTAGGGCGCTGAGCCAACAAGTAACCAGCCTGCTGCCTACCGCGGGCTTAGATTCAAACATATCATACCCCTCCCAACAATCTGGATCCAATAATCTGGGTAACTCTTGGGAGGTGACCATATGTGGTACAGCAATTGGGGGGAGTTTCCTTCTACTATCTCTGAAGGCAGATATTTTTATCATCGTTTTGCTTTGTCCTGATTAACGGTGTTGCTCTATTCAATATTCTGTTTTGATGTGTTCTATGATGTTTTGTATTTCTTTTGATTTTGCTGTACCTAATAGTAGAACAACTATTTTGAAGATAACGAGATATACAATAGTGCCTATTATTGTTGTCCTGGTGAACTGGTGTGATGTTCTGTGCCAATTTCACTATACTGTCTCAATTGGCTTTATTCCATCCTGTTTTGTTGTATATTATTACCTCCAAGTTAATGAAAATAAAATAAAAATAAAACAATAGAACATGAGAAAACAAGGCAACAAAATACCTCCAAAAACTCCCAACTCCATCAAAGCTGATCCATGTGACATGGATGACGAGAAACTAAAAAACAAAACAACAGAATTATATAAGGTGATTAAAAAGGAAATAACAACAACAAAACAGATCAATAAGGTACTGAGCAAGCTGAAACATGATATAACTAAACAGATAATGTACTTAAAAAAAAGGATGAAAAGAAAATGCGCTAAAGGATATAACAGCATGTATGCTTAAGTGTGTGGGATTGATAACCATATTACCAATTTTTTTGGATTATTAAACAGAACTGTTTACAGCCTCACTGTTTGTTCACTTTGTATGCCTGAATTTTGTAACATGAACAACTATTTCTAAGGTGACAATATGTAATTTATCAAGTTGTGATTTCTTAATGTTTTTTTTGAAATTCTGTATTATTTCTACCCTTTTTTCTGTTTTGCTTTTTTCCTCTTTAAATAAAATTTAAAAAATAAGTTTAGAGCTACATGTCAGTACAGCTCACTTTATCTCTTAATTAATGAAAATTGCATATTATCTTTCTGAAGTTCTCACCAGCAGAGTTGCCCTGATTAAATTTCATGTCTGCTGCCTCGCAGTTTGCTTGTGAGAAAGCAAAGATGACTTTTTTTCTTTTATGCTTTTAACTCTCTGAACTGTGCCTGACATTAGTAAACACAGGGCCTTTAAGACTGGGAAGAGCTACTAATAGGACCATTTGGCATTTCAGGGGGGTGTAATTGCTCTTCAGTTTTAAGGCTTTACTAAGCAACTATTATTGCTCTGTCTAAGTTATTTGAAGGCTGGCTGTTTAAGGAAATTTACTCAAAACAGGTCTTTACTGAAATTTTCTTATTTCAGATTCACTCTTCTTTCTTAGTAGAAAATGCTAACATAATTCTTCATAAAACTTTCAGAGATGCTATGAAATATTTAGTACGACTTTGTTCCTCCTTTGATTTTTTTATAATGCTCGTAATATGAAGAATGTTTCATAGATGAAATATAGAATACGCTTGTGAAATAAAGAAATAATATAAGTTGTAAGTAAAATATGGTAACTAAAATAGTGAAATTTATGGATGAATTTATCAGCCATTTAGTTTTGGTAAACAACAATATAAGCAAATTGGAATTAAATCAGTAGAAAATATTTGAGCTAACACAAGACAGAATAAACAAGAAAATGTGTGTGCTCTTGTGTCAGAGAGGAGAAAGAGAAAGAATGCAAAGATAAGGTACAGAAAAATATATTCACAAAGACAGCAGCTCAGAATTATCCAAATTAATAAAATATGTTAACTGTTAAATTTTAGAAAATCCATAATTTCAAGCACAAACAAAAAATAACAACAACACCCACACACCTAGAGTAAAACTGACTGCTAATGAACAAAGAGAAATGTCAAATCAGCAAAAGAAAGACATTTTCTATGGGAAGAACCAATAATTCTGATATCTGACTTCTAAGAAGAAACAATAAAAGTCAGAAAATAGTGGAATATTATGAATTGGTCAAAGAAATTAATTCAGATTCTAAATGGAACAAATATGTTCTCTTTAAGGCAAAATAAAAATAGCGTGAAGTATATAAAAACTAGAGACTTATCACTATATATTTACTCTGAAGTATATTTTAACAATTTGTTTAGATAGAGGAAAATGTATTGCAGGGAAACTGCAAAAGTATTGAAAGTGTAAAGCAAAACAAAGCAAAGAAGAGCAATATACATAGGAAGTGATATTATCTTCACAAAACAATAGTAATAATTAATATATATTAAAATTTCAAAATCAATGTGTATTAAATAACCAAATATTTATAGATAAAAAATTTTTAAATAAAAAATACTTACCATTTTATGTCAGTATTGCTAAAAGGCCCTATTTTTCCCAGATTTATCTGCAGATTCAACACAATTCCACACAGTCTCTTAGTAGTGTTTTCATTGTTGTTGTTGTGGCTTTCTTTCTTTCTTTCTTTCTTTCTTTCTTCTTTCTTTTTCTTTCTTTCTTTTTTCAAAATTTACTGGTTAATTCAAAGGCAATCTCAAACAGAAATATCTAAGTGGAAAATTTACATCCATGGGTTTTAAATTCTACTACATAAAGCAATAGAAAATAATACTGTCATAGAGAGATACAAGGTCAGATGAATACAAAATGGGAACTGATTCTAAAGTCCAGACAAATCCCACATATATGCTACCATTTTATGAGTAAAACAAGGTGTCCCTGACTGCAATGGGATAAGGGTGGTCCTATTGGGAAGAGCTATAAGTTCAGTTGGGTAACTGGAAAGAGCAGACAGCTCTATTCCATTTCATAGAAAACAATACATTTAAGAAAAAATAGAGGTTTAATGTGGTTCTTCACACAAAATGGTTATAGCAAATATTTTATCTCTCCCAGTTTTATTAAGAACTGAACCCAGGGTCTTTACACTGAGCTAGACACTCAGTCTTTTTTAGTTTTCATCTTGAGAAAGGGTCTTACTAAATAACTAAATTTCCCAGCATGGGTTCAAACTTGTGATCCTCCTGCCTCAGTCTCCCAGAAGGCTGGAATTGCAGGCATGCACCATGATACCTGGGTTCGACAAGGATTTCTTAACTCTTAACTCTAACACAGAATGAATAATACATTAAGAGATTAATAAATTATACTACATCAAAACTAATGTTTCATTTACAGAAAGCCTCCATTAAAAGGTGTAACATTAATATTACAAAGGGCAAAGAGATATTTAGAGTATTTATACTTGCTAAAGCACATGTGATGATAATGTATAGATAATTATTACAAAATGAGGAAAAGAGAAAATTGTATAAGATTAGACAAAATATTTAAATGAGGATAACATTTGAATACTATCTAAATATGCAGAAATATGTTAAAATATCTCAAATCTACTGGTAATCAGGAAATGTGAACACTCAAAATGATGTGCACTCAATTTCCACAGTTTTGAGTAAAAAATATTAAATTAGGAATCTGTGTTGGATTTTAAAAAATGTGAAGATCATAGACTAAGGAGGACTTTCTTGCAGTGCCTGGAGAAATAAAGCCTGCTTCTCACTGCTTAGAACATCAACCACTGTTTATATGAATGTATACTTAGCTAAAGCTTGCCACAACAATGGAAAAATTTCAGAAAACTGTATTAATACTAAAGAGAAAAAGTGATACTTAATGAATGGATAGAAATATGATATTTACACACAACGAAGTATTGCTTGGCCATAAAAGATAAACTTGGGTCATTTTTAGGAAAAAAATGAATCTTGAAAACATAATGTTCAGTGAAGCAAATAAGATACAGAAGTTTAAATATTGCATGGTTTATCTTATGTAAGAACTTCCATTTACAAGTGAATTATAAAATGGAGCATAGACCGTAGGAAATAGTGAGATGGATCTTTGGAATATGGGAAGGGGAAGAGGAAGGGGATAAAATGGAAGGGGAAGAGGGAAAGGAGATTAATACAAAAAGAGGAGGATTGTCAAGTTCTGTGTACACTGACCAAGTCTCTATGAAGCATGTGTTCGTCATGAACTACAAATTATATATATATATATATATATATATATATATATATATATATATATATGCAAGAAGTGCAGGGAGGGAGGCAAAGGAAAGAGACGGAATGGGTTAAAAAGTTTAGAAAAAGTTAAGTCTTGGGATTTACCTCAGAGACATAAGTACCTTCCTGGAAAGTGTGAGGTCATGAGTTTGATCCCTGGTAGAAAATGTTGTTTATCTTTTACAGGTAAATACCTTTATCAAATAGAATAATTCTTAAAGATACTGCATCCATCTTCTTTATACATATCTGCTCATTTTTATTGCCATGATTGTTCCTTAAATTGCTATTGCCTTGGTGTGATTTCTATCCAGTAAATGCAAATGGTAACCTTATTGGTTTCTTATTTTGTGGAAACTAGTTAATTTTGATTCAACTGTTATAACAAAATTTACAATAAAATATGTGATTTCTCTTAGTTCGTACTACTACATGTTAATTTTAGCTTTCAAAATTTTCTTTTGAGTTACTAATATATTCAATGAATTATAGAAATCAAAATATTCTAAATATTTAATAGCTGTTAGTTGAGTATTACTTTGAATGTGTTTTCTACTTACTTAAATTATGTAAATTCTCACAATTGGAAATGATATATATAATTAATTTTTATATTTAGAAATATCTGTTTGATATACTATTCATCATAAAAATGTTAAAAAATCACTTTGAAAACGATATTAAAATTAATGGAAAATTAACTTGCTAGATTTGATGTCTTGTCTTTGATTCTGCCATATTAGGTATTTAACAAGAGATAAATGTAGGAATAAAATAAGAACCCAGATCTCCCTGGTAAGTAGATATTATTAATAAAATTTTCAGTTTTTGAAAAAGATATTATCAGGATTCTAAAAGATTATTTTAAACTTTTTCTTTTGTACTAAATAGTCAATATCAAAATACAAAATACTTTCTTAGTGTTATTATATCTGAATGGATGAATGAATGCATGAATGATTAAAAATAGTGTGTATTTGCATTGTCATTCATTAAATGTTATAATATACATCAACAAGTGTTATTATTTTCCTGAAACCGAGTTCATCCAAGGAATTAAAATACAATATTACAATGCTTTTAAATACTTACTACTAGATATGCAAGTGAAATAAGTTGAGCTCACTCCCATTATATCTATTGTTCAGACATGGAAAGAGGACAGGCATAAGAGTAACTTCTAGAAAAAGATATTTCCCTTTTTCTATGTTTTCTCTTCATCTTTTACACAAATCACATGTGATTTATGACTGTACTTTAGTGAGCACTTTGCTACTGAAAATTTGCTTTTATTCTAGATGTTACCTGATAGTCAGCACATATTTATATAATTAGATCTCATTAAGAAAACTAAAACAAATTCTACTACATATTTTTACTATCAGCCTAAGGTGAACAATATCAGATATTACAGGGAGTCACTTACTCCGAAGTGTTTCTTGGCATACCATACACTAAACCTCCCTGCTGTCGTCTGCTCCAATCTTTCTCATTGGTTTCTCTTAAGGCTCAGTCGAGTAAATGGCACTGACCACTACTTCTACCTCACATCCAACATTCCTGTTAAAGTAGAAATTATGGTGCAGATATCTGCTGTCTCTGAGCTGTGTTCCAACTACGAGTGACAAGAAGGCTTTTATGTTTTCTTATTGGTCACACACTTTGCAAAGAAGTTTCAAAGAAGAGGACATTGTGGTTTTTAATGAAAACTGGTGCTACATGCTTTCTTTGCAGCCGCTATGTAGGCTATATCCATAGGACACAAAGCCATGAAGCCCAGCAAGGTTTGAATTGTTCAGACCACCCTTCACCTGTGCTTCCAGATCTGCATGTCTTCAAGCCCCTTCAGAAAAATCTATTTTTGGTGAAGATCTGCATCCAGTGTACCCAACATAACTGCTCTGATTAATACCAGCAGCCTGACAGCCAGAATCAGAGATGAAGCCGAAATAGACTCTCACTGACCATGAAATCTCAGTGGGAAAGGGAATCCATGCAAAAGAACGATGAAGGAGCTTGAAAATGAAGCATTTTTTGTAAGTACTTTAATATGTTGTGATTAGAACATATAATGTTTCCCTGAAATTAGGCTTTTAACTGAAAGTGGAGAAGCCTCTGGGGCTCATCTCAATTTCCATAATAGGCTGACTTACTTAATCTACTCTTTTATTGAGTTCTTTAAATAAGAAGCTGTTTTTGTTTCTCTTGGATGCAATAAACTCTAAAAATAAACTCAGGACCAGAATTATTTTACACTTGTTTATTCTCTTTTATTTTGGATATGTTATGCTAAACTGTGTATTTCAAAGGGAAGACACACAATACTTCTTAATTGTGATTTCATGACATTTTTGTCAAATAATTCAAGGAGTATCCATAACTGCAATGGTAGCATAAAAACTTTTTACACGTGACTTTGTACTTTATTTAACATTAAAACATTTGTGCATTCTTGTCTTACTTTTTTCATTGCTGAATACCTGACACCCACAGTTAAAGAAGAAAAGGATTATTTCACTCTCAGTTTCAGTCCATAGTCAGATGGGTCCAATGCAGGGCAAAATAGCAGAGGGACACTGCAGAGGAAAAACAGTCCATAGCAAAGCAGAGCAGGCAGAAGGCACCAAGCAGCAGGTTACAAGCCATGACAAGTAACAAGTGGCAACTCTTTTTCTGTCCCTTATATTGCATCCAGGCTACCTACCCTTAGGGCAGGTAATAATTGCATCTTTAATTCTACCATTCTTAGTCCTAGCATTGCACCATGAATTAGTGCCAGCATCATATCTTTGATCCCAGCAGCACACATGCTAGGTCCAGCCAACTCTAAAAAAGCAACCATACTATTGCATGAGGCTTTGGGGACATTTAGATACAAAACCATGAAGAGAGACACACACACAGAGAGAGAGAGAGAGAGAGAGAGAGAGAGAGAGAGAGAGAGAGAGAGAGAGGCGGAGAAAGAGTGAAGAGAGAGATTATTGGACAGATTATCAATTTCATCACAGGAAACAACTACAGTCAGTACTTTTTTCCAACCTTTCAAACTTATCAAAATGCATTTACCATGTGTGTAGAATTCTGATGGGAAGCTAAGAAGTTCTTTATTGCACTTTTATACATTGTACTACGAATACATTTTTATACTCTGAAATTAAGCTTTTTTTTTAAAATCAGAAGCTTCTGTTTCAATTTCCACCATACTTTACTCTACTCTTCTCATTTGTTCTTTCGAAGAAAAGACAATTTTGTTTACATAACCAGTAACAAGCTATAAATATGAATTCCAAAAGAGAATTATTTTTGTCTCTTCCTGAGCGTGATATGCGATGTTAAATTGTGATATGCTATTTTAACTCAGATTCCTTGTTTCAAAGAGAAAACTCAGGTATTCTAAGCTATGTTTTCATGACTTTTCCTCAGATGATTCCAGTCATGCCTACAGCTGCTCATTATTCAAATTTGCATGTATAAATGTTCTCATTTTTTTGTCCATTGGACAATCTTTCAAAAATTAACTTCTTGAACAAAGGCAAACATTGCAGAAATGTATACATGAACAATAGTAGAATGATACATTTACATTTTGGATACAGCAGGAAATATTTTAAAAATTGACTTAATATTTTTGGTGATACACTTTGTCTCTGGCACTCTGGAATGATGCTTAGAAATGGAAAACAAATAGGACCTGATATATATCAAAGATCTAGTTAATAAAAGTGTGAGCAAAATAAATTTTCCTATTGCAAAGAAAGCATACTAAGTAGGCAAAGTCAAAAAATAAAGGAAGTAATTAGAAGGCTTAGAGGATCAAGGTAATTGATCCACTCAGAGATCTCAGGTTATACCTGTTAAAAAAAAAATTGGACAGACTAATTGGAGGTGGAAGGTTTGCTGAAAGGAGGACAAAATGTTAGTGCATGGTGTTTTGTCAAGATAACATGCAGGCAAGAAAACAATAAAAAGGCAAAGAAAACCTTGAAGGAGTTTAATTTTGAGAGTGAAGAGTCTGCTGGTTATCTAGGCAAAAATCATCAGGAAACAAATCATGTTATGAAACTGAAACTGAAGACAATATATTTGATTTGGAACTATCTCTCTATCTCTCTGCTCCTTTTTTTTTTACTTTTGTATATTTTTAACATTATTAGCTGTTAGGATTCAAAGATAAAAAATATAGAATCAGTTTGCCAGGATCTAACATACTAGCTGGAAGCTAGATATATAATCAAATCATTTTAATGAAAAAGAATACATATTAGGCTATCAACAAGGAAGTGTCAAGGGACACTTTGCTATTTGTCTAGGAAACTGGAAAAATTGACATATTGTGTTACATTGGTAATATATAGTGCATATATTAGACAAATATTCAAAGTATCAAAAACATGGCAAATATTCAAAGTATCAAAAACATGGAAAAACTTTCAATAAGCACTTTACATGAATAATATACTGTGCATAAAAGAAAACAAAGCACCAGATCAAAATTGATTTTGTGTAGAATTCTAAGATACTCCTTGACAGTTTGATGGAATCTAACTGGGAGAGGCTTTCAAATAAATATTTGCATTTATTACTATCTTTCAGAATGAATGGGTCATAGCATGATGGAGAAGTGACTTTTGCAGGATATTTCACTATTCAAAGTGAAGGTTTAAAAATATCAAAAGGCTAATATTTTTTTTAAAAAAAGAGGCTTGTATTTTGAGGATTTCATGGAGTAAGATAGAAATATCACTTTTTATGAAAATTGGATGAGCAAGATTACCTACTGGCACATGCATGCATCTATCCACACACACAGAGATTTTAACAATTTCATATTTTTGAAATAAAAAAATCATTTAAAAGATTGCAGAATTCGTTAGTAATCTTGGAGAATGGAAAATAAAATTGTTTTCTTGTCACATTCCCACAAATATTGATACTTTTAATTGTGCTTGTAAGTATCACTGATGTATATTAAAATACAGTTTTTTGATGTGGTTAAGTGAGTAGATAATGATGTCACTTAAGTATATGAAAAATACTGAAAACAGGAGACGATTATGTTCATGTACATATGTTGCTCTTGACAAAGCTAAAAAATTGCTCCAGCGGCAGGTGCCAATTTTGGAAGGTGTATGTTTCCTAGAAAGTTCAGATTTTGTTATATAACATTAGAATCTATAAGTCCTGATTATTCTGTATCTAGTCATTATTGTGACCATAAGTAGCAAAAATACATGGAAGGAGAGGAAGGTGAGTACAAAATTCCTTGTACAAAATTCCTTAACACAACTAATAAGTAAGGGGCATGAGTGTTACTCATTACAATAATCAGATAAGTAGAACTAGAAGATCAGGAAAGGCACCTTAGCAGCTAAGGGAGGAAAGGACATCCAAGCTATGAAAATATTTTTCTGAGTTCTGAGTTGAATATAACATACTTCTGCTTTTTTACTTTATAAAAATACCTACTTTAGTTGCCACTCACTAACCTATAATTATACAAATAAATTCTCTTAAACGAAACATAATTAAGCAATCATTTGCCCACTTTATTAGTAAACAAAATAATAAAAAAATAAAGTTAATGTGACACTTTATAAGTTATATGACATCTGGTTTGTGAACATATGACCCAATTTGATGACACTGTGTAAGACAGAGTAATTTCCTATAATCTCACATCCATTATTCTCAGACTGTCAGAATGTCAGTGTGAGTACTACTTAATATTAGAATTTAATCATCTCATATCTGATAGTTTGAAGAAATTACTTGT